>ML099360.1:15987-26658 GCA_003697995.1 Taxidea taxus jeffersonii
TTAAAGTCTCCAACTATTATTGTATTCTTGTCAATGTGTTTCTTTGATTTTGTTATTAATTGGTTTATATAGTTGGCTGCTCCCATGTTAGGGGCATAGATATTTAAAATTGTTAGATCTTCTTGTTGGACAGACCCTTTGAGTATGATCAAGTGTCCTTCCTCATCTCTTATTATAGTCTTTGGCTTAAAATCTAATTGATCTGATATAAGGATTGCCACCCCAGCTTTCTTCTGATGTCCATTAGCATGGTAAATTGTTTTCCACCCCCTCACTTTCAATCTGGAGGTGTCTTCAGGTCTAAAATGAGTTTCTTGTAGGCAGCATATGGATGGGTTTTGTTTTTTTATCCATTCTGAAACCCTGTGTCTTTTGATTGGGGCATTTAGCCCATTTACATTCAGGGTAACTATTGAGAAATATGAATTTAGTGCCATTGTATTGCCTGTATGGTGATTGTTACTGTATATTGTCTCTGTTCCTTTCTGATAATACTTTTAGGGTCTCTCTTTGCTTAGAGGACCCCTTTCAATATTTCCTGTAGAGCTGGTTTGGTGTTTACAGACTCTTTCAGTTTTTGTTTGTCCTGGAAGCTTTCTATCTCTCCTTCTATTTTCAATGATAACCTAGCAGGATAAAGTATTCTTGGCTGCATGTTTTTCTCGTTTAGTGCTCTGAATATATCATGCCAGTTCTTTCTGGCCTGCCAGGTCTCTGTGGATAAGTCTGCTGCCAATCTAATATTTTTACCACTGTATGTTACAGACTTCTTGTCCCGTGCTGCTTTCAGGATTTTCTTTGTCGCTAAGACTTGTAAATTTTACTATTAGATGGCAGGGTGTGGACCGATTCCTATTGATTTTGAGGGGTGTTCTCTGCACCTCCTGGATTTTGATGCTTGTTCCCCTTGCTATATTAGGGAAATTCTCTACAATAATCCTCTCCAGTATACCTTCTGCTCTTATTTCTCTTTCTTCTTCTTCTGGAATCCCAATTATTCTAATGTTGTTTCGTCTTATGGCATCACTTATCTCTCGAATTCTCCCCTCGTGGTCCAGTAGTTGTTTGTCTCTCTTTTGCTCAGCTTCTTTAATCTCCATCATTTGGTCTTCTATATCACTAATTCTGTCTTCTGCCTCATTTATCCTAGCAGTAAGAGCCTCCATTTTTGATTGCACCTCATTAATAGCTTTTTTTATTTCAACTTGATTAGACTTTAGTTCTTTTATTTCTCCAGAAAGGGCTTTTATTTCTCCTGACAGGGTTTCTCTAATATCTTCCATGCCTTTTTCGAGCCTGGCTAGAACCTTGAGAATCATCATCCTGAATTCCAGATCTGACATATTACCAATGTCTGTATTGATTAGGTCCCTAGCCTTCGGTCCTGTCTCCTGCTCTTTTTTTTGTGGTGAGTTTTTCCGCCTTGTCATTTTGTCCAGATAAGAATCCGCTGTTCTCCTTGTTAAGTGAACTTGGTCTTGGCTGGATTTCTTTGATCTTCTTGGGGAGGGGCCTGTTGTAGTGATTCTCAAGTGTCTTTGCCCCAGGCAGAGTTGCACCGCCCTCACCGGGCCGGGGCCGGGCTAAGTAATCCTCTCAGGTTCGCTTTAGGGAGCTTTTGTTCCCTGAACGCTTTCCGTAGAGTTCCGGAGGACGGGAATGAAAATGGCGGCCTCCTAATCTCCGGTTCGGAGGAGCCGAGAGCTAGGGGCCCCAGTCTTCAGTGCGCCTTCATAGAAAAGTGTTTAATCCCTCCGGTCTCCCCAGCCTCCGTTCGCGCTCGGAGAAAATCGTGTGTAAGCAGTCCCGTCTCACTGGCTTCTGGGAGCGCTCCGAGCTCACCCAGCCTGTGACCAAACGTCTGTCTCTGGCAGAGTCCCACCTGGAGTCTCCGAACCCCGTAGATCCTTGAGGTCTCCCAGGTCGGAGTCTCCCCGGATCCTGTGGGGACCCCTCGCACAGAGCACCGGCCCGTGCCCCAGAGCACCGGCCCGTGTCACAGACCACGGCTCTAGGAAACCTCGGCTCTGTCTCCGCAGCCGGCTTCCCTGCTCTAATACCTGTGAGCTCTGTGACACTCAGACACCCCCAATCCTTCTGTGACCCCGCGGGACCTGAGTCCACGTTGTCCCCGTGAGGTCTTCACCCCAGTTTAGCCTCTGGAGCGATGTCCCTCCGTGGAGCAGACTTTTAAAAGTTCTGATTTTGTGCTCCGCCGCTTGCCGGGAGCCGGCCCCTCCCCCTGGGGTCTATCTTCCCGTCGCGTTGGATTCACTTCTCCGCTGGTCCTACCTTTTAGAAAGTGGTTGATTTTCTGTTTCTAGAATTGTTTTTCTTCTCTTCGATCTCCTGTTGGATTTGTAGGTGTTCGGAATGGTTTGATAGGCTATCTAGCTGATCTCCTGCTGCCTGATGTCGTCTCAGCCTGCTACTTCTCCGCCATCTTGACTCCTCCCCCAGAACTGACAGTTTTAAGTGAAAACATCGTAGAAAAAAGGAGCAAAGGTTTAGTCGTTAGATATGTCTGTGTTTGAAACCTTGGTCTACCATGTTGAATTATGTGATCTTTGGAAGTCACCTATATTCTCCTAGAGGCTCATTTTCCTTATTTGTAAAATGGAGAAAATGATATTACTTTATGGGATTGTTGAAAGGATAAATGTGGTAGTATACTCAGTGTGCTTAGAAAAATACCTGGCACTTGGTAAATGCATAGTAAGTGATAGCTTTCATTATGCGTGTGGAGTACCATCTTAAGGGAATATTGCATGTGTGTGATGCTACCTTACCGACGACTTTACTGTTATTGCTAACGAGGACGCATCTCCCCTTGTAGCTGTGGCTATTCCATATCTTTTTACCTTTGGTTTGTGTACTTATCCTTGATCAATTGCCTTAGATAGGGTGTAGATAGATTTTGTTTAACTTAAGATACAGAAAGTATAGAACTAAAGTAGCTGAGATCATTTTTTTAACAGCTTTATTGAGATACACAGTTTCTATGGATTTGTGTATTCTAGATATTTCATAGAAAATAAATCATATAATATGCAATCCTTGTGACTTGTTTCTTCCACCTAAAATAATGTTTGCAAGGATCATCCATGTTATAGTATGTATCATACTTCATTCCTTTTTCTTGCTGGATAATATCTCATTGGATACACTACATTTTTAAAAAATTATTCATCAGTTAATGGACATTTGTATACTTTCCACCTTTTGGCTATTACAAATAATGCTACTATAACATTTGTGGAAAAGCTTTTTCACAAACATATGTTTGTATATTTTAATTTTAGTTAGTTAACATGAGTTTAATATTATTTCCTGGAGTTGAATTTAGTGATTCATCATTTATATACAATACCCAGTTCTCATCACAAGTGCCCTCTTTAATACTCATCACCCTCTTAGCCCATCCCCTACCCACCTCCCTCCATCAACCTTCAATACAAACATATATTTTTATTCACCTTGGGTTCCTAAGAGTGGAACTGCTGGCCCAGAGATAATTCTGTCTTTAACTGAGCAACTGCCAGATCACTTTCCAGAGTGGCTGCAACAATTTCATTTCCAAATCAATGTATAACACTTCCAGTTTCTCCATGAGCCTCACTAACACTTGTTACTGTCCTTTTTATAACCATCTTAGTGAGTGTGAATTAGGATATCATTGTGGTCTTCATTTGCATTTACTTGATGGCTAATGATGTTGAGCATCTTTTCATATGGTCACTAGCCATTTGCATTCCTTCTCTGGAGAAATGTCTGTTCATGTTCTTTGCCCATTTTTAAAAAAAACTGAGATTTAATCAGTGAGATTAAACTTATTGAGTTGTATGAGTTCTTTAGGTATGGTATTTGTATATTCTAGATGAAAATCCATTGTCAGCTATGTGATTTGTAAAATTTATCTCCCATTTTGCGGATTGTTTTCACTTTTTTGATGGTGTCATTTCCTCTGACCCTTTTTTAAAAGGATCTATGAGTGGGGCTAATAAAAGTTTATGGTCTACTCCTAAGCTGGTCCAGATAACTCCACAGTATTAACTCTTTTTTCATGATGTAGGAATGAAATGGTGTGCATACAAATGAAGTTGCATTTATAAAATACACAGATTCAGTCAGGATTGGAATGACTGCAGTGTCTTTGTCCTTTCCTTTGATTCCTCCCAGTGGCTTTGTGGAGGTCACACATGGGTATTTTACATGAGTCCAGGAGTAAGACCCTTTATGCCCTTTATCCTTGGTCTCCTTGTAATTATATATTGTCCAAATTTCAATGGGGAGAAGACAGAATTTATCACTGTCACTGCTGACAGTTTCCTTTAGGAAAAATAGCTTCCCTACCTATAGTGCTGACTCCTAATTTCTTCTTTACTATTTAATACAGAAATGAAAGTACCCTTAGTATCTTGATTACTGTGTCAAGCACAGTCTCAAGTGGAAATACACTAAGTAAATTATTCAAGGTGATTGAAAAAAATAGCAATATAGCGAGGCATTTCATTCTAAATAAGAATATCACAAGAAATAACAATAGCTTTCATCTTGGAGAAACTTTGAAGACACTACCTCTTACTCCATTGATCACAGTCTGAGAAATAAGATCTTGAAAGTCACCACGAGTGTGAACGTGCTTGGAAGGCAGCATCAGCTCTGAACTCAGTCAAGAGAGATCAATTTGACTTGCTTTTGGAATTTATGGACCTGTGTAGCAGGTGGCTAACGTGTGTCTCAGTTTGTTCTCTCAAATGGTAAGAATGCTTTTTTCTAGTGGGCAGTATTGATCTCTGGCACAATTAACTGGAAAGCCAGAGGTTTAGAAAAATGAAATGACTTGTTTTCAGAAGACCACCATAGCTGCCTTAATACAGATTAATTTCTTTCACATCCCTAGTTCAGTATCTGAAAGAGAATATGCCCTTTATGCTTAATAGGAGTTATTGATATTACTATTACTAAGGCCTTGAATTAATGAAATGTGCTTTTGAAGTCATGATTTCTCCATTTGAAATTTTGGATTTAATCAAACTTGCTCACAATGTATCTCTGAATGAATGAATATGAGTCAGTTCTAAATCCTTAAAATAATGCCAAATATCAAGTTAGTGAAAATATAAACATACTTTAACCACCAACAGTCAAACACCTATCACTTTTATTTATTTATTTTTTATTTACTTGATAGAGATCACAAGTAGGCAGAGAAGCAGGCAGAGAGAAAGAAGGAAGCAGGCTCCCCGCTGAGCACAGAACCAGATATGGGGCTCAATCCCAGGACCCTGGGATCATAACCTGAGCCGAAGGCAGAGGCTTAACCCACTGAGCTACCCAGGTGCCCCAAACACCTATCACTTTTTTCCCTACCTCTTGACTTTTTGCACTCAAATTACTTCTCTATACTTCCTCTGAATATAATCTTCCTGAAATAGAAATATGAGCATATCAGATTATAATCACACCCAACTATATATGTATAACTAGTTTAGTGAATATATATATGTATATATATATGTGTGTGGTGTGTGAGTATATACCTAGGTTGGTCAGTAAAAGTTATTCATACAATCTTAGGCTTAAATTAGGCTCATCAAGGAAAGTGCCTATTTTGTTTACATGTCCTAGGCAGGTTTACAGTGGTATTGTTTTGAAAATGTCATAGAAGTTTTGGATGATGAAATGAAAATTTGTTGACATTTGAATTAACATTCTATCTGCAAAGTTTAGACTGCTTCTTCCAAGCAAAACTCCAGAGAGTTTTAAATATCAAAGAGTACTTCAGTTATATGCTGTTTAGGTAAGAATTAAATATTATAAAATTAAATTCAAAAAAATTGACAAATTGTTGTCACTTCTGAAACAAGACAACTCAAATTCAAATGCAATTTTCAAGGTCAACAATGAATAGCCTAACTTGATTGTCATAATTCTGCATAAAAATGCCATGCTCTGATATTTTGTGAAGGGTTCATTTTACTTGAATTTACACATTAAGAAGCAAGTGTTATGCTAAACAGTTCTAGATCTAATTGTATTTTTGAGTCTTAGAGGGGACACAGTCACAAATTAAATCGCTGTAGTGTTTATCACTTGCTTGCTCTAGCACAGGGCTATTTGTTACACCAGATTGTAGCCAAAATTATAGGAGCCTGGGAGTCCTGAACACTGCAGAAAGTCTCTAGTAAGTTTGAGAAAATCCAAGAAAGCATACTGGTGATGAAAAGATAGACTCAACAATTCTCTGCCTTCTTATAAATTTGCCCAGTGAAGCTTCTTACCCTCTGTCACTTGTAAGTCCAGACGTCTCTCTCCCACCCACTTTCTAGAGCTTATACTTTCCGATCCCAAGGTAAATAATTTATAAGTGAAATTGCAAGCTATGTATTCTTTCTTAGCACATGACTGTGAGGTCAAAGGGAACCCCAGTTTTTACTTCAATAGAAATTTTATGTTGTTTTGAAATTTACTGTTTTAGTTATGACTGTAGATTAATTTCTTATGAAAGTGTACTTACAGGAGGACTCAGAGTCTGTTATTTCTTATGAAAGGGATACAAAAAAGCATCAAATCTGGATTTTTTTTCTTTAAATCACTAAATCAGGTTGTTCAAAATAAAAACTTTACTGTAGGAGGGAATCAAATTTTAAGTGTCCAATATTCTGGTAAATTGATTTTTAAGAGCTAGTACTTTCTTTTTTTTTTTTTTTTAAGATTTTATTTATTTATTTGTTAGAGAGAGAGAGAGCGAGCACAGGCAGACGGAGTGGCAGGCAGAGGCAGAGGGAGAAGCAGGCTCCCCACCAAGCAAGGAGCCCGATGTGGGGCTCGATCCCAGGACGCTGGGATCATGACCTGAGCCAAAGGCAGCTGCTTAACCAACTGAGCCACCCAGGCATCCCCTAGTACTTTCTTTTTGTTCCTTCTCCATATAGGTAATACTACAAGATAAGCAGTACTTGCATTTTGTTGATAACATGTCAATATTACATAGAATTCTTGTGTGGAAAATTAGTTTAGCTGAATTACCTAGGAAAAGGTAGACTCATATTTATGCCATAGGACTGTTGTTAGAATTAAACCATATATGATACAGAAAACACCTAAAATTGTTTTTGCCTCAGTGAGTATTCCCAGTGAAATATTGATTGTTTAATAAGAAAGCACACTTAACCAGAAATTTTCTCCCTTGTCTTCTTTATCAGAGGGACTTCATTTCTGAATCTGAATCACAGTTTTCTTATTTACTGTTTTTTTTGGCATGATAAACTACACAAAGAGCTATGCTGAGGATTTAGTTAGAAGATGTACTTCCCACATTGTTCTGCCCATGAAATGATAAATATGTGGGACTTACTTTAATAATTATGATTATTACTTATCTGCTTATTCTAATTCATTACACCAAACTGTCAGGCTTAGGGAAAATGTGAACTTAGGAAATGTTATTGGAAAAATCCTAGTTCAATGCACAGATGATTGAATATTAAATCATAAATTTTCTTTTTACCTTTGTCCTAGTAATAAGGTTCAGAAATTGTTCTCAATTTATAACTTATTTCTGGTATCCAATTACTTGCCTGACATTCTTGTCTTTACAGCCTTTTCCCCACTGTTGTT
This sequence comes from Taxidea taxus jeffersonii, assembly GCA_003697995.1. Lineage (NCBI taxonomy): Eukaryota > Metazoa > Chordata > Mammalia > Carnivora > Mustelidae > Taxidea > Taxidea taxus. Next base: position 23,611 of record ML099360.1, read on the forward strand.
CAATGGCAGCCACCATAGCACAGAATCTTAAATCCCATTTCAGGAGCCCTGCATTTCACCTGCCACCCTAAATCACTGCATGATTCTGGCTGCTGGATTTTCTGTTGTCTGGTTTAAACTGTTGGTATGAACAAGCTTGTTATTCTAATTTTCTCTCTTTGATTTTGACTACTTTTTTCTCTGCCAGGTGTACCACTGTGCCTGGTGGAACTGATTTCATTATTCTCAGGGGCACATGTTACTGTAGTCAGCCTGCCTTAGGGCATGAGCACACGCATGCATGTGTGTGGGTGTGCAGACCACACACACACACACACAAATGCACACCCACACACACATACACACATCTGCCTACTTTCCCAGCCTTGCCTGACCACCAAAACTTCTGAAATTTTTGTACAATAACAGATGGCAGCACTTAATTTACTAAATCGAGATTCTTGCTGTACAGTATAAGCTTTTTAAATGCAAAAATATTTGTTGAAGATCTTTTATACTTACTTATAAAAAATCTTCATTCAGTTTGAGGTAAATAGACAGTACTCAGGAATCTGGACTCTGGGTTGAGACTTCTCATACTCCCATCCCAGCTGTACCATTTACAAATTATGATAACTTAGCCAAGTTATATGATTTTAATGCCTGAGTTTTTCATCTCTTAATTGAGGATGTCATATTGCTATCATGATTAACTGAGTTAATAATGCATGTAAAACTTTATCAGAACACTGTCTGGCACATAGTAAGTGTTTAACAAACACAGACTTTTTATTTTATGGTATTATTATATTCATGGAAATAGTCTTGCTGAAAATAAATATTAGACTCTAAAAGAGAATCCAGATTGTTATAATTCAATCTATATGATCATATAACTTAATCAGTCTTATTTAATTCACATGTAAAAGGCAAAAGATTTATGCGATCTGAAGAGGAACTGGAGTATATGTAATTGAATCAATATTTAATCCATTGACTTGACATACACAGGACAATATAGATTTGGATTATTAACATGAGGCCCTTTGAATCCAATGGGAACATTCCAGGAATGTATGAGTCATATTAAGGAGAAAATGATGATGAATAAAAAAATGGAAAAAAAATGATGGTAACATTTATTTCTGGTACTTAGAAAATATATGAAAAATTATGTATAAATATATTATTTACTCTTTTTTTTCCCCATGATGGCACAGAATGAAATATTAAATAGTCATGTAACTATGATACCTCTAGAAAAATCTGCAGGGACCTTTGATTATATTGGGGCAATCTCAATTTGTAAAGTATCTAAGAAGAAAAAGAATATTAAAATATTTATATTCTTTAACTTTCATCATAAAACATGAGTTGCAGAAGCCACCATGAATCTTGTATAGAAAGATACCAATAAAGTCACAATTCAGAAATAAAAAGCACACACACACACAAACCCAAACTAACTTTGGAGAGTGTCATTATTCGATAGACAGAGACTTTACCAAATGAAATTTCTTCCATCACAATTCTGATGTGGTTGGAAGCACCATTCAAAGTCACACCTTTGGGTAAACCCCAGTGTCTGGAATGGTCAAGCTTTCTTGAAGCTTAAAGGAAAACTGAAGCAAGGCTTCTGTAAAATTAAACTTTAACATCACACATATTAATTTTTATTATGCTGTAGCAGATTATGGAATAAATAACAGTTGTGTTACTTGCTTTCAACCTCCAGTTAGGTAGAAATAATAACAAGATGTACAGTTTCTGGTTTATAACAATTAGGTGACAGTTGATGTGTCAAAGAATATTTTAAATCTGTTGGAATTAAAAGGCAGTTGATATTTTCAAAATACTGGTAAGATACCTTGCTAAAGAAATGTCAGTATGAAAAAGTTATGCACTTTGTCATATGATACACCGTTTTCAGTGCCTGGAAGAATTTACTCCATCTGTATTTCTATCTCCACCTATTCTCACTATCTCTTTGTATCTATATGTCTACATCTCTCTATCTCTCTCTCTATTTATCTTTCTATATTTAGTGGGAGGATCATTCCCAGAACTATCATTGTTGAGAAATTCCTGTTGTTCTATATCCTTACTGATATTTGGTATTATCCTTTATTTTTCCCCCCAAAGTTGTTGGTATAAAATATCCTAATGTTTTAGATAATATATATTTTTCCTTATCAATGAATTGCTTATTGATGTTATTTCTCTACTTGTATATTGGGCTATTTGCATTTTTCCTATTGATTTATAATCCTTTTTGTATTTAAGATAACAACCCAATTTTAAATATCTTATTCCAGTTTGCAGATTCTGTTTTCATTTTTGTTGGAGAAAGTCATGTAATCAACACAAATTCTTGATTTTAGTATTTGATTTTAGTCAGGTTTATCAAACTTCAGTTTCTTTTGTGTTTTAAGAAATCCTTTTTTTCATCTTATGAAATCTCTATCTTGACTTGTTATGCTGCTATGTTTTCTTCTAAAAGCAAAGGTATTCCTTTCACCTTTAAAGATTTACTTTATCTGAGATTGATTTTTATAAGAATGAAGATTGGAATCTAGTGCTATTTTTTCTATATGGATAACCAATAATTTCAGATCATTTATGAAAAAATCCACAAGTCATAATAATGCATGCTAGGTTATAAATCAAGCTTCCATCAATGTGTGGATTTGATTATGTTTTTTTTCCTCTCTTCTAGCACTTTTTGCTTTTATATCCCTGCATCAACATTATGCCACCTTTACCCCAGCTTTTTATAAATCTTGTTATCTGATAAGGAGTATTACCTCTTAGACTTTCTGCCTTTGATTTGTTGTTAGCTCATATAAATTTTAGTTTTATATAGTTTGTCATATTCTACCCAACAAACACATAACCTTTATATATTAATTGTCATTGCGTTGACTCTATAGATCAGATTGGAATGTGTTGGTATGTTTAAAATATTGATAAAAATTATTACTTACAGGGGCACCTGGGTGGCTCAGTGGATTAAGCCGCTGCCATTGGCTCGGATCATGATCTCAGGGTCCTGAGATTGAGCCCCACGTC
>ML099361.1:0-26621 GCA_003697995.1 Taxidea taxus jeffersonii
TTTTTTTTTTTTTTAATTTACTTATTAGAGAGAGAGAGCACAGGCAGACAGAGAGGCAGGCAGAGGCAGAGGGAGGAGCAGGCTCCCTGCCGAGCAAGGAGCCCGATGTGGGAGTCGATCCCAGGACGCTAGGATCATGACCTGAGCCGAAGGCAGCCGCTTAACCAACTGAGCCACCCAGGCGTCCCTCAAAGAGATTTTTAAATAAGAAAAGTCTTTTGTACAATTGGTATACTTTTCTTTTTGCTTGAAGGACTCTAAATTCTTGTAGTGCGAGTTTGCTAGTGATAATGTCTGTCAGCTTTTGTGTGTTTGAAATCTGTGTATTTGAAAGATACAAATTTCAGAGATACTTTAAGGATGTTTATTTACTGGGTACAGAGTTGTAGGTTGACTTTTTTCTTTTTGGTTTTGGGTTTTTTGTTTTGTTTTGTTTTCTAATATTTTATTTATTCATTTGACAGAGATCACAAGTAGGCAGAGAGGCAGGCAGAGAGAGAGAGGAGGATGCAGGCTCTCCGCCGCGCAGAGAGCCCGATGCGGGGCTCGATCCCAGGATTCCGGGATCATGACCCGAGCTGAAGGCAGAGGCTTTCACCCACTGAGCCACCCAGGCGCCCCTGTTGTTTTTTTTTTTTCTTTTAGTATTTCAAGGAATGCTCTACTCTCTCCTGGCTTATGTTGTTTCTGATGAAAAGTCTGCTATAATTCTTACATTTGTTCTTTTGCTTAAAATGTGAGTTATTCTGACTGCATTGCAGAGTTTACTTTACCAGTGTTTGACATTTTATTTAGAAGTTGTTAGTGTTCTGATTGAACATGTAAGTTCTCAGTGATCACACCGTGCTGAGTTTTCATAGCCTCTGTCCCCTCTGTTTCTAGAGACAACTAGACATACCTGTAGAAAAAGGAGAGGGAGCATCATTGAGTCTTTCAAGGCTTGAATGTAAGAGTTGATGTAAGAATCTCTTGTGATCCTTTATATCACTCCAGAAACATTAAAGATAGTCTTACTTATGCTGCTTCAGACAGGCAAGGGGTACTTTTTAGTTTCAGAGTGTTATAAGGAGTATTTCTGATGTCTCTGATAGTTGGTGTGGATGACTACAGCTCAGAGTCTGATGTGATTATTATACCTTCAGCCCTGGACTTTGTCTCACAAGATGAAATGTTGACGCCACTGGGGAGACTGGACAAGTATGCTGCAAGTGAGAACGTGTTTAACAGGTATGTGCATATTCTTTTCCTTCTGGAAGTGGAAGGATTAATTATCACATTCGTTTCAATAAGGAAAATCCAGTTTTTCAGTTTAAAGTTGTATTAACATGTGTAGTCTCAGCCAGCATGTTTTGTTAATAATCACAGCCAAGGCCTCTTTTATAATTGTTTATTCCTTGATCCTAGTAAGCATGTGACACTCTTTCTTAGCATTTTGGCAAAAAAACCCAAAAACAAATAAAAACACCATTACCTTTTTGGTATTCGCATAATTTTAATATTTGTGTAAAGTGATTACTGAGGGGAGTATATTATTCTGTCAACAGATGATGTTGTAAACCTACTGTGTGCCAGGTGATGTTCAGGGGGATTGGGACACTTCCTAATGTATTGTTTTCTCCAGCTTTGGTCCCCAGGATACCTGTATCAGTTTTCTGGGAAATCTGAAAGTCTTAAATTTTTTGAGTATAGATGTATAAAACTCAGTAAAAATGTGTGAAGGTAATATTTTACATAATGAGGAATGTGTGTATTTTCCTATAATTTGATAGTTGAAGATAACTGAAATTTTATAGAATTTTCAGTGACCTTAGAAATTTGTCACTACAGTTAAAGATGAAAAATATTTTGGTAAATATTCAGTCTCCTCTTCTTAACAATAAAATCCATGCTGGCATTTGTCACTTGGGAGATTAGTGACTTAATGTATATTATAAAATGTCTTAAGAAAAAAATTCTTTAAAATCATGTAGGGTCTACCTTTTGGAATTCTAAATATTACTTATTAACACTGCTAAGCACTATATCATTTTCTTTTTCTTTTAGACAAATGGTGGCCCGGAGTTTGCTGGACACGTTGAGGGAAGTCTGCGATGATGAAAGAGATTGCATTGCTGTTTTGGAAAGAATTAGCAGATTAGCTGATGATTCAGGTATACGTTTATGAAGAGAAAGGTTTCTTTAACCAAATTTGAGGTTTTAAGAACTAATGAAAAACTTAGTGTATTATGAGACTTCTTTAAAAGATTTCCTGAGTAAATTACCAAATGCATCAGTAAGAAGAAGAAGAAAACTTTCTAAGAGCCACATTTTGTGGTTGGTTTGTTTAGTTTAATTTTGGAAATTTCTCATCAGAAAAATCTACAAGTTGTTTTTGCATCATGTATGTTAATATTTTAGGATTGCTGAAAACTTAAAAATAATTTTGAATAAATTTTAAAAGGGATGAAGTGAGCTATACCTTTTTTTAGACAAATATAAAATGCTTCCATCAGTCATGATAAAACTAGAGCATTTTGTCTTCAAAGAGAAGATAGGATGGTCTGCTTAAGAAAGAGGTAAACCTGGGGCACCTGGGTGGCTTAGTGGGTTAAGCCTCTGCCTTCGGCTCAGGTCATGATCCCAGGGTCCTGGGATGGAGCCCTGCAATGGGCTCTCTGCTCAGCCGGGAGCCTGCTTCCCTTCCTCTCTCTCTGCCTGCCTCTCTGCCTGCTTGTGATCTCTGTCTGTCAAATAAATAAATAAATAATTTTTTTAAATGTTTAAAAAAAAAAAAAAGAGGTAAACCTGACTTCAATATAGTTATATTAAGTTTCTTAAAAATATTTTTTCTTGAGGCAAAATATGCATAACATAAACCTTACCATTTTAACCTAATCTTAAGTCATATGTAAATCTTTATTTTTTATTTTAGAAACAATTCAAAAATAATATTTTTTTCTTAAACCCATTATCTCTTTATTAAAATGTGTTATTTTTCACTTTCTAACAAACTTTTTGGCCTGTAAGCAGTCTGATTTTTAATTTTTAGATGGGCTCATCTTTTGGTGAGCAATTTGTTTTATGGGACTATGTTTTACTATTTACATAAGCCTTAAGTGTTTATTTTCTATAGAGTAGAAAAAAATTTATAAGCTTACAAATAATCTAATGAGGATATATGTACATGCTCATGTGTGTATGCTTGTTCCAGAATGGTTTTAGGAGAATCTCCAATTATAATTTTCACTTATTTATTTTTTGCATTGTGGTTATTCCTTTTTTAGTTATTAGAATAGATATTCTTTAGGGAGAAATTTGTGTTTATTTTCTTTTACCTGCTTGTCACCCATAGTACTTGTTTTTATAAATATATTTATGTATATATAGTTGACCCTTGAACATGGGTTTGAACTGTGCATGTCCATTGATTTTTTTCGATGAGTACAGTACTATAAATGTGTTTTCCTTATGATTTTCTTTTTTTTAATCTATCCACTTGACAGAGATCACAAGCAGGCAGAGAGGCAGGCAGAGAGAGAGAGGAAGGGAAGCAGGCTCCCCGCCGAGCAGAGAGCCTGATGCGGGGCTCGATCCCAGGACCCCGGGATCATGACCTGAGCCAAAGGCAGTGGCTTTAACCCACTGAGCCACCCAGGCGCCCCCCCCTTATGATTTTCTTAATAACATTCTCTTCCCTAGCTTACTTTATTGTAAGAATGCAGTATACAATATGTAAAACATAAAAAGTACGTGTTAATCGACTTGTTATTGGTAAGGCTTTCAGTCAACAGTAGGCTAATAGTAGTCAGGTTTTGGGGGTGTCAAAAGTTGTATGTGGATTTTCTACACGTGGAGGGGTCAGTGCCCAGCCCCTTATTTGTTCAAGGGTCAACTGTATATTTTTTTAAAAATATGCTCTCAAGTTGTTGAGTTCATGGTAAATATCTCTATTGACTTTCACACATTTGATAAGCATAATACAGTGCACAGTCCTAGGCCAGATTCTAGAATAAATGCTAGAGCAGTTACTAAGGTGAATAAGAATTCCTGTCATCAAATTAACAGTTTAATGAATGCAAATAACTTACAAATAATACATTATAACAGGGAGAGTTGGTGCTGGTTTCAGAAAGTTAGTGACATTTAGTTAAATTTAGTAGACTAATGAGGTACGGAGAAGGGAAACAGCACACTCAGGAGAAGAAAAGACTGGTTTAGAGGATTAAGGAGTTCAAGATAGTGGCCCATTTGGTCAGCAGGTAGTTTACTGAGTCTACAGTTTAAAATAATGAAGCTATTCAATAAGGCAGTCAAGAGCTAGATTGTAGGGGTCCATACCGTGCCATGCTAGAGTGTGTTTTTATGATATAGAACAGTAATGTACCAGTACAGACACTTGGTGACATAGATGAGCAACAGGAACACTTGTTGGGGAGGTCTGTTGCTTTAATATTGAATAAAACTCACTGCAAAAAGTACATGGACTGGGGCGCCTGGGTCGCTCAGTGGGTTAAAGCCTCTGCCTTTGGCTCAGCTCTTGATCTCAGGGTCCTGGGATCGAGCCCCACATCGGGCTTTCTGCCCAGCAGGGTGCCTGCTTCCCTTCCTCTCTCTCTGCCTGCCTCTCTACCTATTTGTCATCTCTCTCTGTCAAATAAATATATAAAATCTTTAAAAAAAAGTACATGGACTATAAATTTTCAGCTCCATGAAGTAAAGCAAAATGAAGGCCCATGTAATTACTACTTAGATCAAGAGATAAAACTAGCATCCCAGAAACCATTTCAGGGCACCTTCTCATTTCTGTCCTGTTCTTCTTTCCCAAGGTAAACCCATGTTTTGACCCCTAAGTGTATAGATTAATTTTCCCCTCTGAACTTTTATATGGAATCATACTGAAAATGTTCTTTTGTGTCTAGCTTCTTTATACTTCTGAAGCTTATCATATTGGTGTGTAACTGTATGTATAGATATTTTTAAATTGAAACAGAAAAGAGTTGGATGGAAAAAAAAACTTACTAAATTAGTAGTAAATTTAAACAAGCATTTGCTATATAAAAATCCTAAAACTGGGACGCCTGGGTGGCTCAGTTGGTTATGCAGCTGCCTTCGGCTCAGGTCATGATCCCACCGTCCCGGGATCGAGTCCCACATTGGGCTCCTTGCTCAGCAGGGAGCCTGCTTCTCCCTCTGCCTCTGCCTGCCACTCTGTCTGCCTGAGTTCTCTCTCTCTGACAAATAAAATAAATAAAATATTTTTAAAAAATCCTAAAACTATGAATAATAACTTTAGGGAAATAAAAACATCAAGATAAAAGTTGATAAGGATAAGGCAGATGAAAGATTTAAAGGTTCTAAGCTCCTTGTTTGCTTAAGAGAATGGAATATATGCATTAATTTTACAACTGTATATTTTTCAGTAGTCATGATCAGCCCAGCCCATCAAGTTAGAGACCTTAGACTCAACTCTATTTTCTTCCTTCATTGTCTTCAGCCATCATGGTAGCTCTGAAATCCCTCCCCAGCACTTCAGTTTCTCCTGTATGACTCACAGTGTGTTCATTTCTTGACTCTGTTTTGTTCCATCGGTCTATTTGCCTGACCAGGGCTTTGAAGAAAGAAAAGTTACGGATCACATTCTTTTTTTTTTTTTTTTTTTTTTAAGAGAGGGACTGAGCAGTGGGGAGGGGCCAAGGAAGAGGGAGAAGCAGACTCTTAGCTGAACAAGGAGTCTGATGTGGGTGACAACATGACTTGAGCCAAAGGCAGACACCCAACCGACTGAGCCACCCAGGCACCCTTACTGTTTTCATTTTTTTTTTTTTTAAAGATTTTACCTATTTATTAGACAGAGATCACAAGTAGGCAGAAAGGCAGGGAGAGAGAGAGGGAAGCAGGCTCCCCGCTGAGCAGAGAGCCCGATTTGGGGCTTGATCCCTGGACCCTGAGATCATGACCTGAGTCGAAGGCAGAGGCTTTAACCCACTGAGCCACCCAGGTGCTTACTATTTTTATTCTTAACCAGAACTGTAACTTGCATCCTTCTTTTGCTTCAAAAATATTTATAAGTATTAGGTCCATGTAAGCAAATACAGGGTCAGTGAGGAAAAGGAAGGGCCTATGTCTTTTTTTTTTAACTAATAATTTTTCAAAACAGAAGCACTATTTTGTTCAGTTACTATCTAAATTCAGATGGCAGAACCATGTAATAGAAATTCCAGATATTGGTTTGTTGATAAGATTCTTGGCTTTGTAAGATGCTAGTGCATTTTCTCCTGATACTTTCATTAATTTCTGTTTGTGAAAATCTAAAGTTCGTCTGGACCCGTGCATGCATATTTACCTTAAAGTAACTGTAATAACACAATCATTAATACCAAGTTCTAATTAGGTCTGATGTAATGAATTGTATTGATAATCTGTCATGTCTGTATGTGTCTTGGTCATTTGCATTTCTTCTGAGAACTGCCTGTCCGTATCCTTATTTTCTTCCTTATGTTCATTTGAACAATGGGTTCTTTGTATATTTAGTTATTAGTACTTTGTTATATGTGTATGTTCTCCCAGGCTGGCTTGCCTTTTAACTGAGTATGGTACCTGTTGTCTATAATGGAGGCTTTATAAAGTGGAATTAGTTGGCCTCAAAGTTGGTTTGGGGGTTTTATTTGCCTTGGAAGGGCTTCTCACCTCAAGATTAAACATTTTTTTTAATGTTGTCTTTTAGTGCTTTTGATCTTTAAAAAAAAAAGTTTGGAACTTTAATTACAATTCATGTATGATATGCAGGATAGGAATCATCCTTTTTTTTCACATAACTGATTCTCCTGCCGTTACTCTTAGGCAGTTCCTCCTTTTGAAACCCAGAGATTTTGAAATGCTGTATTTGTCGTTCTTAAATTTGCTATACATACTTGGGTCTTTTCAGATTTTTTTATTTCTTTAAATTGATTGGTCTAGGGGCCCCAGGGTGGCTCAGTGGGTTAAAGCCTCTGCCTTCGGCTCAGGTCATGATCCCAGGGTCCTGGGATCGAGCCCCACATCAGGCTCTCTGCTCGGCGGGGAGCCTGCTTCCTCCTCTCTCTGCCTGCTTCTCTGCCTCCTTGTGGTCTCTGTCTGTCTAATAAATAAATTAAAAAAAAATTGGTCTACTTTATTTTAGTCTTAGTTAATTTTAACTATAAATTCTGCATTCATTGATTAAATTCAGATTAGGAACCAGCCCTTATGACTTGTCCTAGGAGGCTCTTAAATAGTTCATAGATATTACATATTTTGTTGTGAATATTGGATATTTAACCCCTAGCATATGTGATACAATGTAGGTGATTGGCAAATTTGGTCATAATAGGAAATGATTGCATACTTAGTGTACAGTAGGAAGATAGAAGCCTGGGGATGGAAGTAGGATCTTCCTTCCTTTTACTCGAGGAGTTGACCTGCATATGATTGTGAAAAAGGATCCTAGAGTTAGAGGACACTGTGTAAGTCCTTTTTATGCTGAGGATGGAAGTCCAGAGCTTTCTTGAATAGTCTTAAGCCCAGGCAAAAATTTTGTTACTTTGGAATAATGTGTTTGCTCACATTTCTATTATTTCAATAGAGCCGACGGTGAGAGCAGAGCTGATGGAACAGGTGCCTCATATTGCATTGTTTTGTCAAGAAAACCGGCCTTCAATCCCATATGCTTTTTCCAAATACTTACTACCTATTGTGGTTAGATATCTTGCAGATCAGAATAATCAGGTAAGAGTGCCATTTACATGTTCTTACTTTTACCATGTTGTATGTAGAATGGCCTCCCCTAGCTAGTCTCATTTGAGTGCTTTTTCCTCTTCAGCTTCATTATTCTGTTTTTCAAAATGACTTTGTGTCTTAGACAAGATATGTTGAGAGCCTGGCAAATCTAGAAAGTCTCCTTAATGCCATGATAAGACAGTGCCCAGTAGCTACATTCTTACATGGTACCTTGTGGGTGCCCCTCAGAAAGTTTGCTAATTAGAGAGTCACTGTTCACAAGGGTGGCTTTCCTGTTGCACGTGTGATAGCATGTGAGCCGGGAGGAGGGGCGAAGGGAGAGAGAGAGAGAAGCCGACCTCCTGCTGAGCAGGATACCCAATGCAGGGCTCAGTCCCAGACTCTGAGATCACTGTCTGAGCTGGAATCAAGAGTCAGGCGCCCAACTGGTAGAGCTACCCGGGTGCCCCACAAGGATGGCTTTCCTGTTCCAATTCATTTGTCGTATCACAGTCTGCCAAGTTCTGTCTTGGTGATAGCTGGAGAAAATAGCCACAAGTTTTTTATTTGCAAAGTATTGCCAGTTATGAGTCCCTTGAGATGAAAAGTCTTCACTTTCGTGAAAATCAAGTGATAGGGTCTTGTTACGTCATGTATGTACTTTGTTTATACTGCTGATTTTTTCCTAGGTAAGAAAAACAAGTCAGGCAGCTTTGCTGGCTCTGCTGGAGCAGGAGTTAATTGAGCGATTTGATGTGGAGACCAAAGTGTGCCCCGTCCTCATAGAGCTAACTGCCCCAGATAGCAACGATGATGTGAAAACAGAAGCTGTGGCTGTAAGTAGAAGACACTTCTTCTTCAAAAGGCAAAAGTTCATTACTGTTTTGACAAATAGGAGGTGCTCAAATATTGTATTATGTGCTATGGAGTGTATTAGGTATCAAATACCCCAAAGCATTAGAAAGGGCTAGAGAGGGACATAGGCATATAAAAGAGGTCTGTGGTCTGTGGGCCCCATGTTATGCTTTGCACCTGTGAATTAGATGGCTCTATCACAGGGCTCTGAGAAAGCAAGATATGCAGCAAGAGTATAATAAGTAACTGTAAATTCATTATTATGGAAAAAGAAGATGGGAGAAATAATCAGTGCAGTTAAAACAAAAAACACAAAAATCCAGTATTGGGTGAAGAAACATTGGTGAAACTCTAGTTGCTATTGAACACTTTTCTAGGTGCTATGTAAGCACAGGAAAAAAAAAATCTCCTGTCCTTGACATTGTGGTCTTTGGGGGAAGGATAGTCAGGCAAGTAATTTTATAATGATACATAAAATGATATATAATGAAAATGATGTGATAGAAATTGTGATAAGAAAAACACATGAATTAAATCATGTACGTAACAAAGTCCGGTTTAATAAGTCCATCTCAAATTTCAGATCTACTTGGATAGTGAGAGTTTACTATTTAAACCTAAAATAGGGACATCTGGCTGGCTCAGTTGGTGGCATGTGTAATTCTTCGTCTTGGGGTTATGGATTAAGACCCCATGTTGGGTGTAGAGATTACTTAAAATAAAAAATAAAACCCTAAAGTAATAGCATCTTTGTAGATATGAAAAGAATTACACAAAAATTGGATAATGTTTCTGGGTCATTAGGATGAATTAAGTTATTTCTGTAGTCCCCTTTCCCTTGGAAATTTCTTGATTCCATTATTTTATTTTTTAGACAGATACTCCATAGCAGTTAATAGTAAATTTAGATATTTTTCAGTAATATCACTTTTATTGAAATGAAATTCACATAATGAAAAACCATTTTAAAGTGTACAATTAAGTTAGCATTTAGTACATTCATCATGTTGTACAATCAGCACCTCTGTCATGTTCCAAAGTGTAGAATTTTTTTTTTTATTTCACAAGTTCCTCAATGAAGAAAATAGTTTTTGCATAACTGAGGAGAGTTTAACTTGCTCTATTATTTTTATGGGACTTAACAATAGTGAAGCATTATAACTAATGGACTATATCCAGCACTAGAATGAAACCCAGAACTCTTTTACAGTTGGTTTATTTATTTTATCATGTTCTGCACATCCTAGCTTTCTAGTTGTTCTCTATCTTGGAGATAATTCATTCTGATGAATTTAATTACATTAGATCAGTGATACAGGATATAACTTCGGATCTTTAGGGCTTGAAAATGCTTAGAAACAGTATAGAGTCAAAGAACAAAACTGGCTTTGGAATTAGGGAAATACAGATGTTATCACCAGTTGTGAGGATGCTGGGATTTTGATAGGGATTGTGTTGAATCTATAAATCATTTTGGAGATAATCACCCACCTAACAATCCATGAGTATGGTCGATTTCCCCATTTATTTAGGTGTTTTATGTTTCTCCTCAATGTTTTGTAGTTTTCAGTAGACAGAGCACATCTATATTTTGTTGAACCATGTTTTTTAACATTGCTGTGAATGATACTGTTTTTAAATGTTTTCATTTCCTTGCTAATTTATAGAAATACATTTTTGGTTCTGATATATGTTATGCAAACTTCCTAAGCTCACTTATTTGTTCTAGTGGATTTTCTGTAGAATCCTTGGGATTTTTCTATGTAGAGAATCATGTCCTGTATGAATAGTGTTTTCTTTCTTTGCAATCTCTATCCCTCTTATTTCTCATCATGTTTGTATGGGCCAGGAGTAGGTAAAGTAATAACAGACCATCAGATTTCTTTCTGCACTAACTGGAGGGTGGAGTGGGGAATTTATTTAAATAACACTGGGCTGGTTTTCAAATATAGTTCATCCTCGATTGCCTGGGACTGCGTTCCCTGAAACTGCGTGTTGGAACTGGGTCCTTGTCTTCATTAGAACCGAGGGACGCAGTTCTTTTTTGCACGAGTTTCTGTTAACACGGTACTTTGCAGGGTAAGGACTGCCTCTAGAGAGTCTTCTCTTAGCAGTACAAATATACTGAGCCCAAATTCTTCCTGTGGATCATCTTTCCTTTGAACAGTGACCATTTATTTTCTTACTGTTAAAGTTATCAGGCAAAACAATATGGTTGAAACTATGCTCAGAAATGAAATTTTTCAGATTATCTCTGGGTTTACTGTGCATTTAGTAATTATTGGTAGTAGTAAATATCTATTTTTCTCCCTTGATCCTGGATAAATAAGATGAATGTTGTTTTTGATGTATGCGGGAAAATGATGCCATAACCTATTTTATATTTTCTAAAGTATATACTTTTGATAAGTTAGCAGACTTAACTGGAAAAGTCTTAGTTTGAAGATGTTTTCAGTGTGCTTTTGTTCTTATCCATTTTAGATAATGTGCAAAATGGCTCCCATGGTTGGGAAGGACATTACAGAGCGTCTTATCCTCCCTAGGTTTTGTGAGATGTGCTGTGATTGCAGAATGTTTCATGTTCGAAAGGTATTTTTTAGGCATTTTGTTTGTTTAAGAACATATGTTTAGGGGCGCCTGGGTGGCTCAGTATGTTAAAGCCTCTGCCTTCGGCTCAGGTCATGATCCCAGGGTCCTGGGATCGAGCCCCGAATTGGGCTCTCTGCTCAGCAGGGAGCCTGCTTCCCCCACTCTCTCTCTGCCTGCCTCTCTGCCTACTTGTGATGTCTGTCTGTCAAATAAATAAAACCTTTAAAAATAAAAAATAAAAAGAACACATGGTTATACTGGTTATACTGTATTGATATGTGAAACTTAAAAGATTATTTTTTAAAAGCCCTGTGTCTGGATGATTTTGAAATGTCATTGATGCTTCTGTTGTCAGGTGTGTGCTGCCAATTTTGGAGATATCTGCAGTGTAGTTGGCCAGCAAGCTACTGAGGAGATGTTGGTGAGTAGTGCAGAGATAAGGGGGTAACAGAGGGGTAAGCAGTCCATTACAGAGTAATACATAAAGTTTAAAATACATACATTTACTCCCACATTTTATTAACACAGTCTCATGAATGTGAACCAGAAAGATAATACAGCTCTGAGTTTGGGAGTTTACATTTCTATAATCTAGGCACTTGAGTTGTGTTTTGATTATAGATTGTTAAAAATGCAGATATGTGATATGTAAGGGCCATTGATTTATTTTTACCTCTCCCATTTCTACTAAACAAATCAATTTTACTCGAAGAAATCTGTAATTTTATTGCAACTCTCAAGTATTCTAGTGACAAATCTACAGCTTGTTATTTTTAAATGATTGGTGCCTGGGATATACACGCTTTGTGTACCAGTTAACCTACTTGGAGTTTCTGAAACCATCTGTTAGGCAAAACAGTTTAGGTACAAGCTTTTGCATGAAATTGAAGCTGTGTTTGTTGTTTCTGCTTTTCCAGTCAGCAGGGCTGTGAATGAGGTGTGATTTATTTCAAATTGCTGAATTTTAATATGAAACAGAACTTCTAAATTGTTACAGGAAAATCTAGTATTTTGAAACACTGTGAAAGCAGAAAATGAAATAAAATGAATCACTGAAACCCGCCTTGTCTGCCTAACACACCACTGTCCTTGCGTAGCTGCCCAGGTTTTTCCAGCTTTGTTCTGATAACGTGTGGGGAGTCCGGAAGGCTTGTGCCGAATGCTTCATGGCCGTTTCCTGTGCGACATGTCAAGAAATCCGACGGACTAAACTGTCAGCACTGTTTATTAATTTGATCAGTGATCCTTCACGCTGGGTAGGGTTTCGTCTAATTCTCATTTTTGTAAAATAATACGTTTTACATGAAACCTTTTGATTTCATGATTTAAGAAATACTTTATTAAAGTATGTTATTGGTAATCGTTTTAGGAGTAGACAGGCAAACTACTGTATTAACTTTTTAACTGGACAGAACTTCTGTACAAATAGAAATCACATTCATTCTAAGGATATGATGTGGTGTATTGATTTTCAGACCATAAACCTTTGATAAGTCTCACCTGGCCATATTGTAATAATTTTTGATATGTTGCTGGACTGTTTGCTACTATTTTGTTAGGGGTTTTTATATCCATATTATAAGAGATAATGTCTATAGTTTCTTGCAATAGCTTTTTTGGGGTGGGGGTTGTTTTGTTAACAGGGTAATAATGGCCTCATAAAACAAGTTGGGAAGGGCTCCCTCCTCTTTGTTTTGGGAGAATTTGTGAAGAATCAGTGTTCTCATTTAAATGTTGAGTAGAATTCAGCCATGATAGGCTCAGTTTGGACTTTTCCTTTGTATGTAGTTTTTTTGTTTTGTGTTTCCTAATCTCTTTACTTGTTATAGGGCTATTCAGATAATCTTCACTTGTTAGAGAGTTATTCAGATTATTTTTTCTTGAGTCAGTTTTGGTAGTTTGTCTAGGAATTTTTCTGTTTCATGTAAGTTATCTGATTTGCTGGTATATGATCCGTAGTATTTTCAACGATTTCACTGGATAGTGGGTGAGAGGTTCTCCTTATGCTGTCATGCTTGAAATAGTTCTCAGGACCTTACCATATTCATTTTCCAGGTAGACTCCACAAAGAGGAAAGATTGTTAAGCCTTAGCACAACTTCATGTTGTTTAAAATGTATAAGATTGTTAGAAAAAATTACATGCATGCATAAGTCATGTCATGTGGCTTATTTGAAGTTTTCATTTTGACTTCATCATTGTCTTGGCTTAGTGATATACAGTATTTCCTGCTAATTTGGGAATATGTTTATATTAAAATGAAGGACTCCTGGGGGCGCCTGGGTGGCTCAGTTGGTTAAGCCTCTGCCTTTGGCTCAGGTCATGATCCCAGGGTCCTGGGATCAAGCCCCGCATTGGGCTCTTTGCTCAGCAGGGATCCTGCTTCCCTTCCTCTCTCTGCCTGCCTCTCTGCCTACTTGTGATCTCTCTTTCTGTCAAATAAATAAATAAAATCTTTAAAAAAAAAAAAAAAGAAGAAGGACTCCTGAAATCTGCCATTTGAAGTGTATGTAAATCTGGTAAGGGTTTGAGACAAGTTCACAGTTTTAACAGTATCCAGAGTAGACTAAACTCTTGCATATAATTTTGAAAGTTACCTTTTATGTTTTTATGGAAGTAACATTTTATTGACTGTAAAGGAGAAAACAACCTGTAAGTTCACACATACACTTCTCTTTGCTATCTTGTATATAATTCTAGCCTTTTTTTTTAATCAATTGAATCATTTTGTATCTACTTCCCCCAGAAGGTAAATACTAATAGGCAAACTTCACATGTATTTGCCTTTGCAGAATTTACACATGTCATGTAATCCTCATTTTTTTTTAAAGATTGTATTTATTTGACAGAGATCACAAGTAGGCAGAGAGAGGGGGAAGCAGGCTCCCTGCTGAGCAGAGAGCTTGATTCAGGGCTCGATCCCAGGACCCTGGGATCATGACCTGAGCCAAACGCAGAGGCTTAACCCACTGAGCCACCCAGGCGCCCCTGTAATCCACATTTTAAACCATGGAAAAGGTATTGTTATACCTCAGGAGCAAGGTCTTAGAGAAATTGGTTTGCGGTTTCTTCCATCATAGTTGCCTCTTTCAGATTGTGTCCTCCTCCTGCTTCCTTTCATAAACCTCTCTCCCCCAGTTTTTTTTTAATCAAGATCACAAAAATAATACAGGAATATAATATGAAATAAAATTCCAAAGCCCTTTTTTCTGGTCTCCTACTTAAGACATTCATGGATAACACTAGTATGTGCATCCAGACTTTTGTGAAATATATTTTAAGTCAGTATTCTGTTTCTGATGAGGGCATCTATAGTTCTGACACATCTGTCTTGTTTCCTTGTAGTAAGCAGATTATAGTCTTGCCTAGAAAACATGAAATGGATTTATCACATTTTGTCAACTTTATTGCTCTGTATTTTCTGTTTGGCAGTCTTCATTTTCTTCATTCTGTTTTCCTTGAAAATGCTGCAAGATGTGCTTTAGTTCCATGCAGATGCTCTGTGGGATCTCATATTTATATTCTCATGGTTTAAATATTCAAGCCAGATTCTAAAAAATTGAAAGTAAAAAAATAGTTTATAAAGAATTCTGAATCCTAGCAGAAGAATGATTTATAGTTCTGAATATGGGAAGGCTTTGTAGAAAACACCTCATTACTATTTTAACCATACTTCAGTATATGGAAAGTAGACTGTTAATAATCCCTTAATTTTAAGTTTTATTACCGTCCTCTTTTTCTTTGTAGGTTCGCCAAGCGGCTTTTCAGTCTCTGGGACCTTTCATATCTACTTTTGCTAATCCATCTAGCTCAGGCCAGTATTTTAAAGAAGAAAGCAAAAGCTCAGAAGACACATCAGTAGAAGACAAAAATAGGTATGATTTCTTTAAACTTTTTAAACTTCACTTTCCAGCTTTATTGCTTGTGAACATATTTTTCGTTTCCTCTGTAATAAATGTTCTTTTTGGAGACTTTGCCATTTCTCTTGATTGTAAAAATGGGTAGATACTTTAAAGAGCTATATTTTAAATCCATTTGTTAAATGTCACTTCGGTTAGTTACATCTTAAGTGAGAAGGTGAAGACACGTATAGCACGCTGAGCCTCGTCCCGACCGTAGAGAAAAGTATAAATGACAGATGTGATGATAATTTTTGAATGCTTATTTAATAAATTAGTACCTAGTAAACCATTTATTGACATTTGGAATAGATGAAATAATTGTTCTACAGTTTAAAGTGTGTAGTGTTTTAAGGGGTAAAACCTAATTTAGGAATGT
Source organism: Taxidea taxus jeffersonii (assembly GCA_003697995.1). Lineage (NCBI taxonomy): Eukaryota > Metazoa > Chordata > Mammalia > Carnivora > Mustelidae > Taxidea > Taxidea taxus. Next base: position 15,435 of record ML099361.1, read on the forward strand.
TTGTTTTAATATGTTGGCCATTTTTTATTTTTCCTTTCAGTCAATTAATTTAATTGTGGATCTTGAACTCTGCCTGCAGAATGAGGATTATAATCTCTCAATCGAGGGGGAAAGTACTATAATGATCAGCAACAAATTAAAGTACTTATTAACTAGAATATCAACTTTAAGTGTAATAGGGCAACTAATTTTAAAATAGAAAGGACAGCTCTGATTTTTATTTTTAAATTTTTTTACATTAAAAAATTTTGAGTTTCAGTTTTTAAAATTTATTATACTATATACTCGGGGAGGGGGGAATCAAGCCTAACTTAGCTCATGGGAAATACACACTTTTACAGGTGTGCACTTGAAATAATTTAGAACCTGTTTTTGAAACAGTCCCTACTATAATGCTTGAGTTACCATAGTGTCTTGTCCCTCCCTTGTCATGATGCTAATGGACATTTTCTTCTGTAGGTCTTGATACTGTGATATTTGCTTTCTTGGTGTTTTGATTTGGCAGTTCTTCCTTTCTTCTCTGCTGCCTTGTTTTACCTTTTTGCCCGTTCTCCTACTGTCCTGCTGAATAGCCAAACAAACCTGAGGTACTGTTTTTTGTAAAGGAAGAAAATCACTCTAAACCTGTCTTCCTAGCAAGCAAATTCTGTCAGTTCTTTTGAAAAACAGCTGCTGCAAGGAATTTGACAAAAATGATGATGGGGGGAGATGTTATGTTTTTCATTTTTAAAGTCAGTGTACCTTGTTTACTACCTAATTGTGCAAAGACTGTTACTTTTATTTTTTAAATCTGGAGAGAGTCTAGTAAGTGGAACTATAAATTTACAGAGAATTTTATAGGTTAGGGGTCAGCAAACTTTCTGTAAAAGGCCGAATAATAAATATTTTCAGTCTCTGCCATGACTGCTAACCTCTGCCTTTGTAGGATGAAAGCAGCCATAGACCGCATGTAAATGGATGGGCTTGGCTGTGTTCCAGTAAAGCTTTATTGACAAAATAGTTGGAGTGGCTACCGTGGCCAGTGGTTGTACTGACTGCCTGTGTAGGACATTACTGGAAGAGATTTTTAAAGGTAGTTATCTTTTATCTACAAACCTTAATTCCTCTTCCATTGTAATGAGGCATGTCTTAATGTCAAGTCAGTACTTTTTGTAGCATTGTATTTTCACTATATTGTTAGACTTTATTGAATCATGTTAATGGTAGAATGGAGGGAAGAGAGAGTTTCTGGCTAAGGAAGGAGTTGTATTAAATACCGTAAAAGCTTTTGTGTAGTTTTACTTCCTAACTTCAAAAAGAAAAAAAAAAACTGTCCTATGTATTATTAATCTCAGAACCGTTAGTTTGTTTACCCTCTTAAATACTTCACTGGCTTTTGTTCTAAGCTGTCTTAAAACTTGTTTTGTTATTTAAGATTGATTGGTTGGTTGATTATATGGAAATTAATTGAGCACCTACTATGAATCAGCTCCCATTAGATAGAAATCAAGAACTCGGTTCCTGTTCTCAAGGTCCTCTCAGTTTTCCTAAAATTCAGACCTCCCAAACAAATATCTTACAAAGTAGGCAAGGTTTTGACAGTCTGTTTCCACTACTATTTATTATATAGTTTTCATCTGATCCTAGAAACATTTACTATCACTCAATACTGTCTGAAGCCTTTTTTGATTTTAGACCTCTGACTTTGTATACCACATTTTATCTTTCACCCTAGATCGGGCTACTAATGCTTCTTGGATGGTATTAATAAAGGCTACTTCCAGAAGCAGAGTTAAAAATTTGTATTTGCATTTTTAAATTATGTAAAATAAGCATTTCCTTGTCTTCTTAGTTGAGCAACTGTTACATTGTTCTCTGAATACACTTATATTCTTTTGGTTCTCTTTGCTTTCTGTTTGAGAAGCCGTTCTGTTCCATCTGTACCCACTTAACAAAGAGAACTGTCAGCGTGTTTGCTGGCTGTAGACTCACTACTTCCACAAATCTTTTCCTGAGTTTTGTTGGAAATTCAGAGCTTTTGCATCTTGCATGTCAGCACTGGAGTGAGAGCACTGATTTCTGATCCATATCTTTTCAATCGTGTATTCGCGTGTATCCTCCAGCAGACTGCAGGTCCATCTGCTGTGGTAGTCAAGTTCTGAGTTTTTGCATGTAGAGCACCTTCACTGGGCCTGGCACAGAGTTGGCATATAATAAACCCTGAATGAATTGTAAGGGAATCTTTAATCTCAGAAGCCTTAGGTAGCTATACCACTTGTGTCACTTTTTATCAGTCTAGCATAATGCCAGCTGCGTGACAGTAAAACTGATGGTTGCTGGTACAAATTTGGAAGTATTTCAGTAATGTGACAACTTCATTCGGCTAATTCACTGTACGGGAAAGACTTATGTTCTTTGCTTTTGTGTCAGGAAACACTGCTGCTTTGACCAGCTGTGCCACTGGTCATTTTCTCCTGGAAGTACGTGCACTGATTTTTCTAGGCCCACAGTCTCTAGTCCAGAACTCGGAGGGTATTAATAGAAAACTTATGTAGACACTACAGGAAAATTAAGGTTCTGGTAGAGAAATTTCTGGCTTACCCTGATACTCTTGTTACCTATATCTCTTAGGAGATGGGGTGATTCTCTCATTTGGCAGAATCAGAGTTCTTCTCAGCTTTCAAAATGATTTTTACTTGTATAATAGCATTTGGAAATCTGACAACTAAGAATATCAGAATTTTAGTATTTAGCAGCTGGATCTTGCATTGACTAACTCCCAGCTCTGGGAAAAATTAGTATTCAGATAATTTATATTTTTGCCAATTCATACATGTAGTAGTTCTTCCCAGAATTTAAAAGTAGGGCTTTTTTTTTTTTTTTTTGTCTCCTTAAAACCATGCTAGGAGTTTTAAGTTTGGACAGCCTAGTAATTGTAACATTAGACAAATAGAATGACTTTGCCTTTCTTTTTTTTTCCCCCTAAGAATATTAAAGTTTAATCGTAATGGCATGGTGAGAATAGTAATCAAGAAATTTCAGGCCCATGGAATAGTTTTGCATACTGAATGGCCTTTGTTGTTGTTTAAGAGGGAGGGAGAGAGGCAAAGGGAGAGAGAGAATCTTAAGCAGGCTCCAATCCCAGTGCAGAGCCCAAGATGGGGCTCCATCTCGCAACCCTGAGATCATGATCTGAGCTGAATTCAAGAGTCAAATGCTTAACCCACTGAGCCACCCAGGTACCCTCTGAATGGTCTTTTTAATTAGGTTCTTTTGTGTATTTTAAATGCAGGGTTTTTAAAAATTTATCAGATAGTAGATGAAGACTTACAAGTTTTAACCCATTTGGTCTCCACTCCCACCAAACAATATCTTGTTACTATAATTTTTTACATTTAGTTTTCATATCAGAAAAACTGCAAAAATAGCACAAAGGATCTCATATGCCCTTCACATTCTCGAAATGTTAACCTTCTACCATATTTGCTCTATTGATCTTTTTTCTGAATACTTCGAGCTTTTAGACATGATATTCTTTTTTGCCTTTCTTCAGTATTTCACTGTGTATTTCCTCAAAATGCAGGCATTTATACATAACCATGGTTCAGTTACCAAAATTAAGAAATAAACATAAGTATAATATGTCATCTAATCTGGAGACTTTATTCGAATTTCAACAATTATCCCACTAAATTTTTTAAAACAGAAGATGTCTTTTATTTTTTTTTTTAATGTTATTTATTTATTTGACAGAGAGAGATCACAAGTAGGCAGAGAGACCGGCAGAGAGAGAGGAAGGGAAGCAGGCTCCCCGCTGAGCAGAGAGCCTGATGCGGGGCTCGACCCCAGGACCATGAGATCATGTCCTGAGCCGAAGGCAGAGGCTTAACCCACTGAGCCATCCAGGCACCCTAGAAGATGTCTTTTAATAAGGACCATGTGATTGGAAAATATGTAATTCATGTAGAAGACATTTATTTGGCATAACAGCATTAGCTTCAAGAACTGTTTTGGAGAGGGAAGGAATGTTAAAGGTTGCCTAAGCCTGTGTCTCATCCTTATGACTAAGGAGTAAATGTGGAATCATGGGGGCCTTGAAAGGCTCACAGGTTTAGGGCAATGCAGTGCTGGTACTGGGACAAGGACCTGGGAACTCGGGGCCCAGCTCGCCCGCAGGTGTAACAACTCTGTTATGCACACACACTATTTTGTAGTCCTAGGAATAGAAGGGAAACACCAGAAGTAAAATACTCTCATTGTGCAGTACATTTTCAGATGACTTCTTACATATTTTTTCAAGTTTCATTAAAATAATAATATCTTTAAAAATACGTATTTTTGAAAATAATGCGAACATTACCCTGAGATAAGGTGCAATCAGAGGGCACTTGATAATTTCATGGGGATGTGTACGATGGTACTAACTAACTAGGAGAGGACACGGGTGTTCATGTCGCCTTCCATTTGTTCGGTCCTGGTAAGCCTCCTCTTTAGTACCTTTCACTATGTGTACGTAAAGGCACACACTGTTTTCGGGAGCACCTTTCATTTTTTTTTCCCACACTCACTCTCAAATTTACCTACACATCCATCTTACTTCCCTCTCATGTTTCTCATCAAAGAGGTGTGTCTTGGCCCCTTGAGTCTGTGCACCTCTGTTCTCGAGCTCACATTCTTCTTTCTTCTTAGAAGGACAGGGCTCTTATCAAGGATAGCGTCTCCTGTGCCTGCAGTTCCTACATCTCTTCTGGCCTCTTTCCCTACGGCACCCTGAGAAGAATGCCTTTACTCTGATACTCATTGTGTCTTTCATGTTTCCATTCCTCTTTCTTGCCTCATGCCCATCTAAGCCCTGCACACGGCCTTCTGAACTGATGACCTCCAGCTCGGTCCCTGGTGTCTGACTGGTTTCCAATGGACGTCCCCCTCCCCAAGAATGCAACCCAGGTACCTCACTCAACCTGTCCAAACTGGAGCCCATTAGCCTTCTCGTTACACTGTTCTTGTGTTTTCCCCTTTCATTTGGTGCTACCGCCATCTGTTCTGTTGCACCAGCCAGAAATTTGGCAGTCTTTCTAGACTCCTCCCGTCGTTTCCCATCTCCAGTCTGCAGTAAATCAGTAAACAGATCCTGTTGGTCCGGTCATCATTGGAATGGGTTTACTTCCTCATAGCCCCAGATGTACTGCCTTCATTCACCAAGTCCTCACTGGCTCTCACTGCCCTTCTGGAGTTCCCACCTCCTTCTCACCTCCGCCCCATTTTCCACCCTGCTTCCAGGATGCTCTCTCAAAAAGCATCTAAAAATGCAATTTTCCTAATTCTTACCTTATGCCATGTAGCCCATGGGATCCATTCCAGAGGTGTTGGGTATGCAGTACGGTGGCTCTGGCAAGGTTCTTCACCCTGGTCACCACTGTTTCCTTCTCGGAGCCATAAGAAACTCATGGCTGTTTTCAGAGTGTATTACATATTTTAGGTCACACCTGCCTTTGCATATGCTTTTCCTACATGCTCTTCCCCTTAGCCTCATAAATGTTTATTGGTTCTTCTAAGCACCGCTCTGGTCATTTCTTCTAGGCCTTTTCGTTTCACCTGCATCCCGCTTCCTGTGCTCAGTGTGCTTCTGTATTTTCCACTCTGTCTGGCAGTGTTGCTTGCTTACGTGTTCGGTTCTCCTGTGTGCCTCTAATTTAATCTCCCTGATCAGACCTGCATCTTTTTCACATGTGAATCCTGAATACTGGCTTTGTTCCGTGACTCTTAGTAGGTGCTCAATACATGTTAAATTTAACGGAGTCAAATAAAAGATAGGGGATAAACATTAAAACTTACTGTAATGCTTTAGTTTAGATAACGGATGGTAGTAAACAATGGACTTTAATTGAGGAGCTTGTAACCATCTGTCCTTATCAACTAAGTCATGACTATTTTGGGAAAACCTTTGGGAGTAAAGCTGGAAAGTGTGGAAGAAATAAAAAAAAAACTTTCATTTACACTAAAATGGATTTTAATACTTTGTGAGATTGCAAATAAGGATCTTTTCTAATACTGCACAGAGGTTTTTTCCCTTTTTTTTTTTTTTTTAAATAAAAGCAAATAGGTTTCAATTCTCAGCTTTTCAGTACATCATTGGAACAGTGGCAATACCATGATCCTAAGAATCAGATCATTTTTTAAGTGCATTGTAGGAATTTATCTTCCTACAGTTTTTCTTTAGTTTATTATTGAGATTAGCCTGGTACTTAAGAATCCTGGGATTCTACAATGTTATCTTTTCCAACTCGTGTAATGCTTTAATATCTAGGCTTATGCTTAACAGATGTTCACATCTCTGAGTACAGAACAGCTGATGGAAAAAGAAGCATTACCAGTATATACACTACTCGATTTGTATGGATAATCTGTAAATTTTAATATTGAACTTGTTTAAATACTTTATGTAGTGTCTCTCATTGAGTTTTTTTCAGTAATTATTTTTACACTTTCATTTTTTTTTCCCCCAAATGAAACAATAAAAGGATCAGAGATCAAGAAGTCCCAGAGGATGTACAGATCAGGCCAGAGGATATTTCTTCAGATCCCAGTATTAGTAATTCCAGTGTCAAACTGGAAAACATGGTGGAAGATCATGCTGAAACATCTAGGAAATCTCCAGGTGAAATAAGTGTCCCAATGGACAGCTCTTTACTTTGTACTTTGTCCTCAGAATCTCATCAGGAAGCAGCTAGTAATGAGAATGATAAAAAGCCTGCTAACTACAAATCTGCATTACGGCCAGAGGGTGGCGCCAGTTCACCAGATTCAGCTCTCTTAGATCAGGAATTGTACAACTCCTTCCATTTCTGGAGGACTCCTCTTCCTGAAATAGATCTAGACATAGAGCTTGAGCAGGGCAGTGGGAATACTCTCAGCCCAGAGAGACCAGAAGAAACCTCTGAAGTCACCGTACCAAGTTCTTCAAATATCACTATGGCCACCAGAAAGGAACTTGAAGAAATGATAGAAAACCTAGAGCCGCACATTGATGATCCAGACGTTAAAGGTACGGAAGAGTCTATCAGGTTCTTTAAAGCTGGTATAAAATGTTATTTGCCAACTCTTTTCCCAGAAAATTTGCCTTTTAAAAATTTATTTTCACCATCATCATCATGTGTTCTTGTCTTGATAAATACAATTAATCTGGTACTTCGGAAGTTTCGTTTAGATGAGCTCTTCACTGTGTTGCTAACTGGAGCACACACACAGATTTGTTGATTTACAGATCACTCTCCTTGACATCGTCACAGTCGTTCAAATGGTGCTTTCCAGTTTTAGTCTGGAACCCTGCCTTAACTATTTCTTTCTGGGTCTCATTAACTTTTTTATAAAATAGCAGATACAGTGTATTTTAAGGAAGGACTGTGGTCTATTAACAGTAGACAGAGCTATCTGCTTATGGAATATGTTTTAAGAGCTGTGAACATTTATAATGGTCATTTGGATTTTGGTTTCTCAGTTTTGACTTTTTTCCATGGGGTTACACATCTGTCACCCAGATTCTTTCATGGTGGACAGTGGCCTTAAAGGTTGTTCTGTGTAAAAATAAAAAGGGCCCTCTTACGAAGGGGAAATGTGTTCTAAGTCAGTCAGTGGGAAATGAGTCAATCTGAGGCATTGTTCTGCCTGCTGGGGCTTGGGACCTGGTTTAAGGGCTGTGGGGCTGGGACCTGATGCAGGTGTTGTCTTTTCCTTTGAAGAGTAAAGCCCTGCTTGTGACTCTCTATAACCATCCAGTGAAATCTGAATTTTACAAAGCCAATTTTGGAAAGTCTCCCGTAGCTACAAGTCTTCAGATCATCTGTCACTTTGTGGACTGACTGACTTTCCCTCTCTTTCTCTTTTCCTTCTCCTATCCTTTCCCTTTTCCTTTTTTTTACCTTGTTAGTTTCAGAAGCTTAAATTTCTAAACTGTAAGTTTGCTCAGTGTTGGGAAATGCCCATTTTTAAAGCAGATAACATGATAGATAACTTCAGTATTCTTATAAAACATACAAAATCTGTTGTGTTTAAACTTTGAAAATTGCATCTGTGGTGGCTAAATTCTCAGTTATCTTTATTGACTTTGTCATTTTTAAAGATTTCCTGTTATAATTTAAACTTGGAGAAAAATGACTTGAGTGAAGGGCAAGTTCATGTCCTTGATTGTTGAACATTATTTTAATTTAACTGGCAGATGGTCAGTTTCATTTTTTAGCCTTTTCTTTTATTTTCTGGGATATAGTTTATATCAGTAGAATCCAGTCTTCTGAATGGACATTTGTGTGAATTCGACACACAGCCAGTTGTGTGTAACCACCCCACTGTCAAGATAAAGAACCATTCCATTGCCCCAGAACATTCTTTCATACACCTTTAGTCCTTCCTTCCCTTCCCAGCCACTAGTAACCACCAACTCGCCTTCTGTCCTTATGATCTTTGCCTCCTCCAGAATACAGCATAAATAGAATCAAGTAATAAAAGCCTTTTTTGAGTCTGATTTCTGTCCCTTAGCATCATGTATTTGAAATTTATCCTGGTCGTTCTCTGTATCACTAGTTCATTCCCTTTTGTTTATTTTTATCATTCCTGTTGAATATATTCAGCAAGGGCAAGAACAGAGGATGGAACATTTCCAATAGAATATTGTATTTTTTAAATCTCTCATGGTAGATTATTTTTTATGAAAACCTTACAGCCTTGCTTTCTTTGCTCATTCTTCAGTGTGGCTCCTATCACTGATGTTTACCCTGTGACCCAATAGTCTGCATTCTAGGATGGCTTGACGAGGTAGAGGGTACTGCGGTTTCTGTTTCTTAGCACCTTCATCAGAATCTTACCCGGGTCATTTGTCTCCTCTGCCCCAGATGGGGCACCTGGAGACCTGGAGAATTACACCTGAAACCCAGCCTGTTCACAGCGGAGGGTACTCAACACTGGATAAACATTTGTCTTTATAGCTTTTAGCTTTTAAAAAAAAAGCCTTTAGCTTTAACAGCTCTACTATTTGTCAGTTTATTCAGTTTGTCAGACTTCAGTAACACATATTTTGAATCAATCTTATGCTCCATTTTTATGAGAAAGAGATCACTAGCTGGGCTTTTTAGGGCTATTGTGGGAATGCTCAGTGCATTCCAGTACCTGCCAGACCTGACCCATCAGAGCACTTAACGGATGGTAATTGAAATAGTTGAATGAGCTATGTTAAAAATTTTTTTTAGCAAATAAGCTAAAAGTGAGAGTGTGCCTTTTAAAAAAGACCTGTGTGCACATGTGAGTTAGAGGATCCAACTTTGTGTTTCAGAAGGCGGCTAATCCTGTTTCACTTAAGATAGGACTGTGAATGTGTAGGCTGCAGGTGAGCGATTTCGGCACAAGTACTGCATGGCAGTTTAATCCCGTCTTCCTGGTTCAGCTCCTACACCTGCTGTAATCAACATCTGCTGCCGTGTTCTTACTGTGCGTAGTGACCACCCTCTCGGGACATAAGCCTTGACTCATCCGTGCGCTCAGCGTTCCTGAGCACCTACTGTTGTGCGAGCTCCTTTCCCCAGCACTAAATACACAGCAGCAGCAAAGAGACCAAAATCCCGGCCTCGCAGAGCCCAGGAGGCAGACCCCTCGCACATAAACTGCCGTGCGTCTCGTGTGCTGCAGTAAAACGTAGGCAGGCAGTGTTGGGCATTTTCTCCTTAGGCCACAGAATTCCTGAACTTTTTATTTCATTGCAGTCTGAGGGTGTGTTTAACTAGTATTAAAATTTCAGCAACTGTGCCTTAATTTTCCCTAGTGTCAGAAGGTGTTTTGAAGGGCTGTACCTTAATTTTGGACATGTCCTCGTTTCTAATTCTGCCATTGTGGGCAGCTGCAAACTGTCAGGAAATGTCCACCTTTTGAACTAGTTCTGTTGCATATGTAAGTTTTTCTTGTCCACTGGCCTGTGGAGTGGTAGAGCCGCACTGTCCAGAGAAGGCATTTTAGGGCATATGCTCAAGTTGAGTTTCGGCGCTCCCAAGCTTCTGTGTCACTTGTCCCCTTCCCCTTGTCGCTAGCGGCTAGTGGGCATTGTTGGGAAGCTGTGACAGGGCTGGGGCTGCTGCTTATAAGGTGACTTTTGTTTCCCAGTCTTGCTCATTTTACTCTTCCCTTTGTCAAAACATTCATGGGGGGGGACGCCTGGGTGGCTCAGTTGGTTAAGCGGCTGCCTTCGGCTCAGGTCATGATCCCAGCGTCCTGGATCGAGTCCCACATCGGGTTCCTTGCTCGGCAGGGAGCCTGCTTCTCTCTCTGCCTCTGCCTGCCTCTCTGTCTGCCTGTGCTCGCTCGCTCGCTCTCTCTCTCTAACAAATAAATAAAAATCTTTTAAAAAAATGAAATGGCGAATCACGGTGGGAAAAGATTATTTGCAGCCACTATATATAGTATTCTTGATACTAAAAAGCTCCTATAAATCAGTGGGGAAAAGAAAATAATGGCTACCAGGCACATGAAAAGCTGCTTCTCAGGGAAATGCAGGCTGACACTAAGATGATGGGCAGTATACGTGTCCGGAAGGGTGTACAGCAGTAGGAACCCTACTGTATACTGATGGCTCAGAAACCGGTGTGGCCACTGTGGGAGATTGGTAGGCATTGTGTAAAGCTGCATGCCAGTTCTGCTCCTAAGAAATATGTACTAGAATTCTTCCTTGGCACTGTTTGTACCCCAGACTGGATAGAGCCCACACACCAGTTCACTGTAGAATGGATCATTAAATCCTGGTATATTCGCAGTGGAGAATTACACAGCAATGAGAATGAACATCCTACGGTTGTTAAAAAATAACACCTTGTCACTCCTTAAACTGAACGTAAATAAAACATGTAAGTGTTGTGTGTTTTTCTGTATGTTACAGTTCACAATAGAAGTAGGGGAGAAAAGTCACAAAAGTGTTAGTACCGGGGCACCTGGGTGGCTCAGTCGGTTAAGCGCCTGCCTTTGGCTCTGGTCACAATCCCGGGGTCCTGGGATGGAGCCCCACATTGGGCTTCCTGCACAGTGGGAAGCCTCCTTCTTCCTCTGCCTCTGCTACTCTCCCTGCTTGTGCTCGCTCTTTCTCTCTCTCTCTCTCTGAAATAAATATTTTTTAAAAAATGTCAGTACTGGGGCGCCTGGGTGGCTCAGTTGGTTAAGGGACTGCCTTCGGCTCAG
>ML099361.1:27021-39213 GCA_003697995.1 Taxidea taxus jeffersonii
GCAGGGAGCCTGCTTCTCCCGCCGCCTCTGCCTCCCGCCCTTTTGTCCCGCTGCACCCGCCCTCCCGCTCTTCTTCTATAAAAAAAAAAAAAAAAAATTTAAAAAAAAAAAAAGTTAAAAAAAAAAACATTCATGGGGTTTTTTCTTTGTGGATTTTTGGTCAGAAACACTTAAGTGTTTCCAGCAATTAGATGCTCTTGTCAGAGAAAGGGCTTTCTTTCTCAGTCATAGAAGAGAAACAGCCTGCGTGGAAGGCCAAAGAGGGAAGTAGGAAAACACAAAGAAGGTGTAAGAGATCTTCTTTTCTGAAATACCTACCTAGGGAATTTGAGTTTTTTCTGGCTTTGTCTAGGGCAGTTTTAAAATCTCTAGCGTTTGGGATCACCAGGCTGATTCAGGGTTGAACTCTGAGTAGCATTACTGATTCCACCTTGGTTTACTCTAGCTAGACTCATAGACTACAAAAGGAAAAAATGCCCAAGCTCAACGAATACAGATTTCTACCCAGTATAGACCCCGTGGAAGAATTGGGCCATTTTGGCAGCCATGGTCAGAAAAATCCTCTTATTCCCTGATTGAAATCAATAAATTGTTAGGACTTTGTGACCAACCACCAGTATGTTGTATAAAATTGAGAGATTGTTTTAAAGTTTTAGCTTAACTATATCAGCTTCTCTAGGGAAGGAGTAAAATTGCAAGTTTCTAGGTTGTCTCTACTTCTGAGCATGACTCACTGGGGACTCTGTTTCTTTACGAGTCCATGATGAAACCAGCCCTGGTTCCTGGGATTTCAATCTGTATTTTAAGTAAAATGCAGATTTTGCTGAAGACCCATGTGTTCGGTTTTCTTAAATTTGTTGTGGTATATCCTGCTGAAATTTCAGCATTTAGCCTGGCATTGGATTCTACTTCATTCTCTGGGTGGAGAGTTGAAGCATCAGGTTTCCTCAGGAGCCAGCACTAGGCTCTGTCTTGATCTTTATATATCGGTTTGTTGAGGAGGATAACTTCACAGTGTAACTCATTTAAACTTTTATGAATGTGCAAACCTTAAAGTAGATGAAGAGAAATATATAGTCCATTTCAAGAGAAATGACTCATGTAATGCATTTTCTGTGAAGGGCTTTTGATTAGTTACATCCTGGGAAACAAATGCATTAGGGCTCTTTCTCACACCCCGTGCGCTTTATGTGGGACAAAACATTCTAACCTTTATGTATTGTGCCGTCACCTTTAGGACTGTTTTGATTTTGTTTTGGAAACTTCAAAAGATTCCAGAAGGGAGCCTAAACTGATTGAAAGAATTAGTACAAATTGCAGCTGAAATTCTCAAAAGAATGAGCATACTTTTCACGAGTAACTTTTTATGATTAAACACCTTCAGTTTACTTAATTGAGCAGCCAATGACCTCAATAGAGTAGAAGCTCATCCTGCCCGTCTCCTTTGTCTCTGTTGCCAGGGGCCCAATATGCTTGGCCTTGAGTTTTCTGAATGCTGCAGCCCCATAACAGGTGCTCAGTAGAGCCCTCGGATTGCTTTTTTTTTTTTTTTTTTAATAATCTTTTAAGTGAAGTGGGGATGCACTTTCTGATCTTTCTACTAATTAATTTCAAAGTTAAAATTGATGACTTTATATTTTGAGCATCCTGGTTGATTGTTACTCAAACAAGTTAAGCATTTTGGGGGGATCGGGGGACTACATGTCTCAATTGTTTGGGAGAAGGACTATTGCCTTACTTTAGTTTGGATCACATTTATAAAGAATGTGTAACTCCAAACGTAGATGGTGGTATTTGCCAGATTTAAGAATCACTTCTAGTAGCTTGTCGTTTGGGTTTGCCACAAGCCAGACGGCACTCACATGGGGGGTGTCTGAGCCACTAATGTCATTTTCAAAAGGAATTAGAGGAAAATAAATGGGAATAAGATATGAGATACTGAAATGTAACTGCACCAAAAATCTTTGTAATTACCATTGTTTTATGTTGGCAGGGTTGTGTGACTGCTCTTCTGCTAAATAGCTTAGTAAGTAAGCCTTGTCAGTTCGATTCTTGCACTACCAAAACATAGTTAACTTACACTGAACTTGACTCCTTTTAATAAACTGGAGGTACCTCCAAAACTAGATAGCATTTCTCTTTCATACTAACGCAGAATAATGTACAGTAGTGGATAAACATTTTTAATCTCATGAAAGCATATTAGTTTTCTCCTTTTTCTCTCGAAGGACTAATGATTTACCGCAGTAGTTTTTTTTTTCAGCTTTTTGATGGCAGGGTCAAAAAAGTATACATTTCATTGATAACCTGTAGTGCAAACGGAGAAGAAACTTGCCCGCTTGTGCCGGTTCTGCCGCTCACACGCCCTTTCCCTGTTCCACCCACAGCGCAAGTGGACGTGCTGTCCGCCGCGCTGCGCGCTTCCAGCCTGGATGCTCGCGAGGAGGCCAGCGACGCAGAAAGGAGAAGTGATGCGCAGGACGAGCTGGGTGTGAACGAGCCGCCAAACTGTAAAATAAATCACGACGCCTCCGTGCCTTTAATCCGCGATGCTGTTGAGGTAATGCACTCAGTCACGCATTTCTCCAGTGAGAGTAGTTCCAATCCGGAGTCTTGTTGGGGAATAGTTGTAGCCGATCACTTTCTAATGAGGGCATTCTGTTTGTTGCCGATTTTCTCAGCTTGCTCTTTGGCATAAAGGGAAGGTAACTGTCGCCACGTCGTGTTTTTGTGACATTAGTGTCATGTTCGGTGCTTGGAAGTTTAAATCCCAATCCTGTCTACATGACCATTGGAGTAGCCTCAATGTGTTAACGTAGCTCACTGCAGTGAAATAGTCTTACTGGAAACAAAGCCCTTTGTCAAGAATCATTAACTCTTCCCTTTTCTTTTTGGAGAGGTGCTTTGTTTCTGATGGGACCATTTCACTGCAGCAAGCAACACAGCATTCTGAGCGGAAGATCGGGACTTGAGGCCATGTTGCGGAGGGCCAGTGGCATTATCTGGACTCTGGAGTGTGAGGGTGGGTACTGTTACGAGCATCATCGTCACTGTGTACCTGGAGCTGTTCCGTGTGACCCTTCCCCGATCTCCTGCGGCACCCCCGCCCCCAGCCAGCGTCATGTGGGACCGGTATTTCTTAGCCCTGTTGAGAGAAACGCAGTGAGGGAGTAACGCCACTGGTTGCCAGGATTGGGCGGACCCAGATCAGAGCAGCCCGAGCGATGGGCTCAGGGAAGAGCACTGGCATACACGCTGGGGATGGAAAGTGCTCTTAGAGTGGCAGTGGGTTTCTGTTTTGCTCCTTGTTAAGTGACAGCTGGTAGAATTAGAAATCTTAAAGAATATTTGTGCTTCAGAATGAAGCCCTGGCCACATGTCATCACTGGAGATTTGAATGCTAGGGTATATCTGCATTTTAGAAGGAGTTTTGTTTGTTTTGGAGTTTTTTGGAGCTGGTGAAAAGTATATTTGTGAAATTAGAAATAGCCAACAGTAGAAGAAAAACTACATAGGACATCCCATGACCTATAAAGCATTGACCAAAAGCACCCTCTATAATATAATAATACCATCTTACAAGTAAGCTAATTTTAGATATTGGAGCCATTTCAGAATTACTTCTCAATTTACATATTTTCATGAGTTTATTCTGGAATTCATTTTCATACATTTAACAACCTGTTTTACACAAGTTTGACTCAAGTTCTTACGAAGTCTTAGGTATGGTTATAAACTTTTAAAAGATTGCAGAATTTCTATGTATTTATATCTTTGGGTAGCCGTGAAAGGTAAGTAACTAAGTAAGATGGTTTAAGTGAAGGACACTTAACAGAAGGAACAGTTCTTCACGTAAATATTTTTTCCTAACAGAATATGGAGTCTACGCTTTGCTATATTCATAATGATTCAGACTTGAGCACCAACAGTAGTTTTAGCCCCGATGAGGAAAGGAGATCCAAAGTGCAAGTAAGTGACAGCATGTCTCTTTGTGGTGAGTACCTTGTTCATTCCTCTTCGAAACCCATTTCCCACCAAATCTGGTCCTCCTTACAATGAGTTTTTTAAGAATAAGACTAGTATATCATACTTATGGTAAGAATATTCAAATAGAGTAGAATACAAGCAGAAATCTTCCTCTTCTCACAGCTGTGATCACATTCTTCAGAGTGTGGCCTGCCTCCCTCCCTCCCTTCCTTCCTTCCTTTCTGGGGCAGGGGGACTTTTAAGCAGATTCCTCACCCAAAGCAGAACCTGTCCGTGGGGCTCGATCTAATGACCCTGAGATCACAACCTGAGCAGAACTCAGGAATCGCACGCTTATCCAACTGAGCCACCCAGGCACCCCTGTTTCTTCATAAACGTGTTATGGGTACAGAAACATGAACACGGACCCCTTTTCATCTGTCAAAGACAGAATCATGCCATCATATCTAGGTATTTCATGGTGCCTAATTTGCCAAGCATTACAAGATACAGCTCAATTTCAGAGATGAAAATACGAAAAAATGTCCCAAAGATATATAAAGTGCCATCAATGGCAGGTTACATGCCAGTTTCAGAAATTTTAAATGTGGGGAAAATATGCTTTTGGGGTATCTGGAATATGCTGGTTTGTACCTTGCTTTTGTGTGTGTGTGTGTGTGTGTGCGTGCGTGCACGCGCGCGCGCGCATGCTCTTATGCGCGCGTTCGCCACGCCCCCCAACCAGTGTTGTTTATTTTGTATGTTCTCCCAGAGCTGTGTTATGTGTACATTAACAAGATTATATGGACATTCTTCTTTTCCTCACGTTTATATGAACAGTTAGATGTTTATTCAAAGTTTTTATAGGTAATTGCTCAATTTCCATTGAAAGGTGGGTGGTGGTTTTATAAAATCCAGGTTGGTAATAGTGCCCCTGTTCTGTCCCATTCACGTCAGACTTGACCAGCCTTGTCAGTGTTGAGAGGGGCTGGTCTTACTATTGCAGCTTTTCAATATGGTAATCAGTTCTAATCATCCCCTGAGCTATATTCTGTTTTAAGATCTTCCTGTTTTTCTTCTAGAGTGGCTGCTTTTATTTACATGTGTATTTTCCTTAGCATGTTTTTCCTATCTCTTCTCAGTAGATCCCTGAAACTTTGAGACTGGGTTTTTCTCTGCTCATTGAGATGCTCTGTTATTCTTCATCTATTTAAAAATAAGTTTACTCAGTTTACACCTGGCCTGCTAAAATAAGTCCGGGCTGTGTGTCTCTCTCCATCAGGATGTTGTGCCTCAGGCTCTGTTAGATCAGTATTTATCTATGACGGACCCATCTCGTGCACAGACAGTCGACACTGAGATCGCGAAGCACTGTGCGTACAGCCTTCCCGGCGTGGCCCTGACCCTAGGCAGGCAGAACTGGCACTGCCTGAGAGAGACCTACGAGACGCTGGCATCAGACATGCAGGTGAGTGTGCATGGGTGTGCCCCGCAGAGCCCAGTAGGGCTTCTGTTCATGTTCCAGCAAGTACTTGGTATTACAGGAGTCACGTGCAGAAGAGTTTAAAAGTAATACCCGAGAGCTTGCTTTTTGTGTGGTCCAAGTTCCACCATTTGGAAATTATTGCATTTGACCTGCCCAAGTTCCTAACTTACAAATGTGTTACTGTCTGAAGCTTTGTGTAGATGTTTCTACACACAGTGTTATAAATGCTTCTTTTATTTTCTTAAAACCTTGATAGAGCTGTAGTAGTTTTAGCACTGCTGAGCTCTGAGCCCTGGGTCAGTGAGTATTGCAGTAAAGGCCAGGGAAGCTCTGTGTGTGTGTCTGTGTGTGTGTGTGTGTGTGTGTACGTACACAAGCACACGTGTGTGTACGCAAGCACACATGAGCATGCTCTTGAGACCTACACATTACCAACACCATCCCCTCCGAAAGAAAACAAAATGTCAAATATTGACCCTAGGTCATCTTGCCTGGATATCTGTGTGGTTTTGTGGCTCTTTTCCTAGATCTTGTTGACCTAACTTCCCCTCGTATTAGGTCTGCTTTCTATATCATACACCAAAATTTTGCCCCTCTTTCACAAAATCTGTTTGCTGAAATTAATCTCTTGGTTATTAAGAAAGCAGTCTGGTTAGACTAATTTATACTGAGATGTAAATAATTTTCCCTTAAATGTGTTAGTAATGCATTTTTCAAGGAATTTGTGCTGTTGACTCAGCAAGGTAGGAGTTGGAAGTGATCTTGAGAGAACATAGTTTAAGTTCCTTCTCTGACCTATAAGGTTAGCCAGGGTCTGGGTAAAGTGAATTTATCCTGTGTGCACATACTTCTTCACCAGTGGAACTGGGCAGGGGACTGCAAAGGCCCACTCTGCAGAGTGCAGTACCCTCCATATTGGCGGTTTTCCATCTTCATTCCACAGGCCTTTCACCGTTCCTATGGGGCGTGCACCTCAAGTGACTAGGAAGGCCCCAGATGGGCAGGGCTTCATGCCTCTGTCCCCTCCTTCCCCCTCCCCTCCATCAGAACATCTCTGCCTTCATCTGCTTGATATGTTGAATGTGGGTATGAAATTTTATTTCAAGAGTGGGGTCTAGTGTTTGGGATTGGGGATAAAACCCTTGCTGTAAATTCTCAGCAAGTAGAGTGTTTTAAGCTGAGGAGCAAAGTAAAAATTTTTAAACTAAAGCAACATGAAGAAAAAGATGTTTTTAATGTAAACTTTCCTACATTTTCCTATTCTTTTATTTCCTTAATTGCCAATTCCCTAAAAACAATTTTCATTATTTTTTTTTTAACATAAGATAGACTGTACAAGAAGCATAAGGGGAACAGTCAAGGAAGGACAATACTCACCAGCCTTTGATGGCTATGGGACACCTGTAAATCGGGTGTCCAGTGTTCAGAGAACTACAAAGACTATGTAGTGATTTCAAACTTTTCCCTTTGTAAATGAAAGGAGATTAATACGTACCGTGCGGGGCTTTGAAATTTCTCTGCCAGTTTTTGAAACATATTAGGCATTTAAAGCTGAGCCTCTATTCTTAACCATTACATCTGTTCCAATATAATTGTTCGAGATTGGTAACATCCAGATCTAAGTTAGCCTTCACACACCAGCTGAGAGGTAAAGCACTCAGTACTATGTGCATCGCTTATGAATGCGGTCATCTTTATCTCTGCAGTGGAAGGTTCGAAGAACGTTAGCCTTCTCCATCCATGAACTTGCAGTTATTCTCGGAGACCAGCTGACCGCTGCAGATCTCGTCCCGATCTTCAATGGATTTTTAAAAGACCTCGACGAAGTCAGGATAGGTGTTCTTAAACATTTGCATGATTTTCTGAAGGTAACTTTTAAATTTTTCTGCATAAAAACAGACTAAAGTTCCACTATAGAATTTTTGGTTTTCTTTTCCCAAGATGAAGTTTCCCTACATGTTCTATGTAAGAAGACAGAGTCATGAGCTGATAGTGAAATGTGACTTAAAAAAAAAAAAAGGTAGTCCCATTCTGATCACTTTAGCTGGTGTCCTTTTAATTTTTAATTTTAAAATCATTACACTAAATTTCATTTTTAAACACCGTTAGATCATGACTACAAGCACTTTCCAAAATTATTGGATTAAATATATGTACAAAAATTCCATGAACATTAATTTGGAGGCGCTATGTGATATTTTAAAAGTCCATATTTTAGGAGTCGGTATGGATCTCTGGTCTTAGAGGTAAACACCTGTGATCTTACAGCTTGTTAGTCCTGGAGTACTATTGTTCCTTGGACTTTAACCTTAAAGTTGGCTCTTGTAGTTTGAAGTTTGGAGGTACAGAAGTAATTTAATCCTAATTTCAAAAAATATTGGTACTGGAATGCCTGGGTGGCTCAGTTGGTTAAGCAGCTGCCTTTGGCTCAGATCATCATCCCAGTGTCCTGGGATCAAGTCCCGCATCGGGCTCCTTGCTCGGCAGGGATCCTGCTTCTCCCTCTGCCTCTGCCTGCCACTCTGTCTGCCTGTGCTCACTCTCTCTGACAAATAAATAAATAAAATATTTAAAAAACAAAACGAAACATTGGTATTGTGTTTGACACTGTTACTCTGTTTTATACAAATCATACTGAAATTTCTCAGCCTGTTCCATTAATGTGCCATTAGAGCTCCCAGCCACCACCCCCAATTCAGAATCCAGTAAATATAGTCTCTTTAGCCCTCTTAACTCCAGAACAGTTTCCTGACTTGTGTCTTTAATGTCACCAGCATCTTTGAAGAGGCTGAGCCGCTTGTGTTGCAGATGGCCCTCAGTCTGCGTGTATTACGCAGCGAGAGTCGGTTCCTCAGCTTTGCCAGGCAGGCACGTGACCTGTCCGCACGTCCCATGAGTGTAGGGCGCCGTCGCTGCCTCACGGGCGATGCTGACTCCGGCCACGCGGCTGTGGTGGTGTGGGCCCACTCCCTCCATTGTAAAACCACCTGTCTCCTCCTTGATTAGTCATCACTTGGAGTCGGGGGGAGACCTTCAAACCCCAGACACCTCTCCCCTAAGTCTGTCACCCAGAGCTTTGATCCGTGCATCTATACACCGTTCTCGCCTCAATCAGTTGTTACTGTGCTGGTTCTAAAGTACCGATTTTCTATTTTTATAATTCCTTCTCCATTTATTAGTTGGCATTCTCAGGTAAAGTTCATCTTTTCCTTCTCTCCCTCCCACTCCTTGGAAGTTTTTTTTTTTTTAGTGTTAAGTGTGAACTCTGGAATTTTTTCTATTCAGTGTAATCCATTTCTGTGCTTGGTTCTGAACATGAGTTTGGCTGACAGGAACCCCCGAAAGCTGCTTCCCATGCCCCTGTGATCTGTCCCATCATATTAAGCACATCCTTACTTCTGGGCCCACCTTCTCCTTTCTGTGCCCCAGCCCCGAGTCTGCTCTTTCTCCAAGAAGCCTGGGTTCTCCAGTGGAGAGCAGGAGATAGAACTGCGACCCAGGCCAAGTGTGCACGCTGCTCCCTGGGGGTCATTTCCCCTCCACCTTCTCAGGGAACAGGAGCTGGGAGAGGTTTTTTGGTTTGGGTTTTTTTTTTTTTAGTTACTGAGTTCATATTGATAACTCAGCTTCTAGTCCCACACCATTTCCCTTCCTTTTTCCACTTCCTGTTTTTCCTTTTCTTTCATGGTAAAAACTCTGTTCTTAACATGAACATACTCAGTCGTTCACTCCGTTCCACAGCGTACGTCAGGTAGTTTCAGAATTACTCCACCCATGCTAAGTCCAACATCAAGTCAACCAAAAAAACGTGCAAGATTTCCTTCAGCACCTTGTTCTCGGAACATACCCCATGAACCTGTACGCTCAGAGTGCTTTTTTTCCTGCATGATTAACTGTTTGATACAAAGTTAAGTTTGCTTCTGTATATATCAAATTTTAGGGTTTCCCCCCTTCGTGACCATAAACCTACTTTAAAATGGCTGTAGAGCAATTATTGGGATAAATTTTCTTTCACTCAGCAAATATTTATTGAGCACCTGCCACGTGCTCTCACAGTGCCGGGCACTGGGCTCACTCATCTGAGTAAGAGCACATGACTGTCCTCACAGAGTTCACAGTAACAAGGGTGCCCTAGGAACACAGCGGGTCAGTCCTACCATATATCTGTGACCAAGGCACTGTAGGGTTCAGAGGAGGTCATGCATGGCTCAGGGAACAAATATTTCCAAAAAGGATAAGACTCTTGAAGGTAAGTGGGATTATCAGAGAAAATGACCTTAACGTCAGTTTTTAAAACAATTAGACGTGCCTACTATAAATGTTCTCAGAGGAATTAACTATATTATAGTTGTTTTCAAGCAGTCTAGTAAAAGTAATAATGCCTATATCTTAGTGAATATTTTTTATTTTGTCACTTCAGCTTCTTCATATTGACAAAAGAAGAGAATATCTTTATCAGCTTCAGGAGTTTTTGGTGACAGATAATAGTAGAAATTGGCGCTTTCGAGCTGAACTGGCTGAGTAAGTTCTCACAATTTACTGAACTATGTTTTGGAGGGCTATTTACTTAGTTCATCTTTACCTTTTTGGGATTTGTTCATCACTTTGTGTAGATATAACTTTCTGTCTGGTGTTCTATAAAACATTTCTTGAAATGCAGGTCTTGCTAGCAGTGAATTTACTCAGGGTTTTGTTGTTGTTGTTGTTGTTTTAACCTATTTTGCCTTTTTTTTTTTCTTACTCTGGTAAAATACACATAACCAAATTTGCCATTGGTGGAAATTTAGTACATTTGTTGTGCAACCATTACCATTGTCTAGTTCTAGAACATTCCAACCTCCCAAAAGGAAGATGGTATTCCTTTGCCCTTCTACAGTCATTCCTCATCCTTCTGTGTCCTCACCTTCTAGCAGCTGTTAACCTACCCTTCGGATTTGCCTATTCTGAACATATAAGTGGAATTTTGTGACATGTGGCCTTTTGTGTCTGACTTCTTCACTTAGTGTAATGTTTTCAGGATTCATTCATGCTGTAGCATGTGTCAGAACTTTATTTTTTTTTTAATTAATTTATTTATTTGTTAGAGAGAGAGAGAGTGAGCACAGGCAGACAGAGTGGCAGGCAGAGGCAGAGGGAGAAGCAGGCTCCCCGCCGAGCAAGGAGCCCGATGTGGGACTCGATCCCAGTACGCTGGGATCATGACCTGAGCCGAAGGCAGCTGCTCAACCAACTGAGCCACCCAGGCGTCCCAGAACTTTATTTTTGTAACTGAATAATACTCTGTCATATACCACTTTTCAAGATTCATTCATCTGTTGATGGTTGTTTCTACATTTTTGATTACTATGACTGTTGCTGCTGTGAACATTCATGTACAGATTTTTCTTTGAACACCTATCTTCAGTTATTTTGTGGAGGATTTGCTGGGTTATTGGATAATTGTTTAATTTGTTGAGGAAGCACCAAAATATTTTCCACAAAAATTGTCCCACTTTACATTCCCACAAGCAATGCACCAGGATTCCAGTTTCACCACATCCTCCCCAACACTTGGTGTTTTCCTTTTTTTACCAAATTATAGGCATCATTCTAGTGGATGTGAAGCAGTGTTTTGTGGTGATCTTGATTTGCATTTCTTTAATGACTGGAGGTGGTTAACACCTTTTCATATGCTTGTCGACCATTTGTATATAATCCAGAGAAATGCCTGTGCAAGTCCATTGCCCATTATTTAAGTGGGCGTTTGTCTTAAATTGGGTTGTGTTTTTCTATGTATTCTGGATTCCAGATCTCACTTGGCATTTTTTAAAGATGTCTTTGCTGGGTTTAGAATTGGGACTGACAGTCTTGGTGGTTTTTTGTTGTTGTTTTCTTCATTCACTGAGTCCTGGCTTGCCGGGTTTCTGACTGAATATGGGCACCTCTTTTCTGCCGTTAGGGTGGAGGGTTGGGTCCGTCTAATCAGGGGCAAGCTGGGTTTGGGCTTTGTTGTTGCTGTGACTGCCCTCAGTACCCAGTAAGCTTTTCTGCTTTTCACCATGGCCTGCCGGTGGCCTTTGCTGAGGGTGGGAGCTGGGGTGCCAAGGGGCCTTCTGATGTGTTAGTGTCCCACCCTCAGCTTGCAGCTGACACGTACCCTTGGGAACTAGGGGGCCTCTTCTCCTCCCCTAGCTGGAGACTGTTGGTAGGACATGGTTGACTCGTGCTGGGAAGGGGGAGAATCTCTGTTATTTCGGTTCAGCCTCAGTCTCTGGGAAGCTCTGGGTCCTTGGGCTTTCTCAGAGACTTACCCTCTCCCTGTAGCATCCAGTCTCTGAATCTGCGGTCTGTGGTGGGCAGAGGTTCCTGCCCCCCACCCTAGCAGGAGGAGACTTCTGTAGTTATCAGTGTAGGGTCTTTGATTAAGAAGGTTGGCTACCCCGCCCCCCGGGAGAGAGTTCTTCTCCTCTGCCACAGCCACAGCGTGTTTGCCTGTGCCCATGGGTGGATGGGCTCTGCTGCTGTAAGGTTCAGGCTCGGTAAAGAGAAGGGCCCCAGAGTGCATGGGGCTTTATGCCTGTCCCCCAGCATGTGTCCCTCATTTCCTGCCTGCTGAGTGGCCTCTCTCCAGTTTGCTTTCCTGACCCCAGACTTTCTCATGTGGTATACACTCCAGAGAGGCCAGCAAGAAAGTTTGCAGTGTCAGAAAATGGAGTCAATAAGTGCTTCTCATCTCATTTTGTGTGTGTGTGTGTGTGTGT
>ML099362.1:0-16181 GCA_003697995.1 Taxidea taxus jeffersonii
TTTTTTTTTTCTAAAAAATCTGGGGTACAACTTCTTCTAATAGATCAAAATACACCCCAAATCTAGCACCGGGCTTCATCTAGTCTCCAGCCCAAGCAACTTCTCTAGACTTTCTTTTCTTTTTATTCTCCCTACCAACTTACCTTATCAACTCCTTTGTTAGAAAAAAAAAATTTTTTTCATTTTATACTCATATTTCATCCCTTCATTGTGTTTACCCTTATATATGTTTTTCATTCTTTAAAATTTTGGGAGGGAGTTTCTTCTAAGAGACCAAAATACTCCCAAAATTAAGTGGGTAAACCTGTTCTAGTCACCAGTCTAATATATATATTTTTTCTTTTTTATTTTTTTTCTTTATTTGTGTTGTCTTTTTTTAATATTTTTTCTCTTTTCTGAACTTCCTTTTACCCCCTTTGTCCCCCCTCCACAATTTGGGGTGTCTTCTGATTTGGTTAAAGCACATCATCATGGGATCTTTGCCACCTGTTTAGTATTACATTTGCTCCTTCATATACTCTTATCTGGACAAAATGACAAGGCAGAAAAACTCACCACAAAAAAAAGAACAGGAGGCAGGACCGAAGGCTAGGGACCTAATAAATACAGACATTGGTAATATGTCAGATCTAGAATTCAGGATGACGATTCTCAAGGTTCTAGCTGAGCTCAAAAAAGGCGTGGAAGATATTAGAGAAACCCTGTCCAGAGAAATAAAAGCACTTTCTGGAGAAATAAAAACTAAAATCTAACCAAGTTGAAATAAAAAAAACTATTAATGAAGTGCAATCAAAAATGGAGGCTCCTACTGCTAGGATAAATGAGGCAGAAGAAATAATTGGTGATATAGAAGACCAAATGACAGAGAATAAAGAAGCTGAGCAAAAGAGAGACAAACAACTACTGAGCGACAAGGGGAAAATTCGAGAGATAAGTGATAACATAAGATGAAACAACATTAGAAAGTTGGGATTCCAGAAGAAGAAGAAAGAGAGAGGGGAGCAAAGGTATATTGGACACAATTATCATAGAGAATTTCCCTAATATGGCAAAAGGGAACAAACATCAAAATCCTGGAGGTGCAGAAAAACCCCCTCAAAATCAATAAGAATAGGTCCACACCCTGTCACCTAATAGTAAAATTTACAAATCTTAGTGACAAAGAGAAAATCCTGAAAGCAGCACAGGACAAGAAGTCTGTAACATACAATGGTAAAAATATTAGATTGGCAGCAGACTTATCCACAGAGACCGGGCAGGCCAGAAAGGATTGGCATGATATACTCAGAGCACTAAATGAGAAAAACATGCACCAAGAATACTATATCCAGCTAGGTTATCACTGAACATAGAAGGAGAGATAAAAAGCTTCTAGGACAAACACAAACTGAAAGAATTTTAAAACACCAAACCAGCTCTACAGGAAATATTGAAAGGGGTCCTCTAAGCAAAGAGAGACCCTAAAAGTATTAGATCAGAAAGGAACAGAAACAATATACAGTAACAACCACCTTACAGGCAATAAAATGGCACTAAATTCATCTCTCTCAATAGTTACCCTGAATGTAAATGGGCTAAATGCCCCAATCAAAAGACACAGGGTTTCAGAATAGATAAAAAAACAAAACTCATCAATATGCTGCCTACAAGAAACTCATTTTAGACCCGAAGACACCTCCAGATTGAAAGTGAGGGGGTGGAAAACAATTTACAATGCTAATGGACATCAGAAGAAAGCTGGGGTGGCAATCCTTAGACCAATTAGATTTTAAGCCAAAATCTATAATAAGAGATGAGGAAGGACACTATATCATACTCAAAGGTCTGTCCAACAAGAAGATCTAACAATTTTAAATATCTATACCCCTAACATGGGGGCAGCCAACTATATAAACCAATTAATAACAAAATCAAAGAAACACATTGACAAGAATACAATAATAGTAGGCGACTTTGACATGCCCCTAACTGAAATGGACAGATCATCCAAGCAAAAGATCAACAAGGAAATAAAGGTCTTAAATGACACACTGGACCAGATGGACATCACAGATATATTCAGAACATTCCATCCCAAAGCAACAGAATACACATTCTTCTCTAGTACCCATGGAACATTCTCCAGAATAGATCACATCCTGGGTCATAAATCAGGTCTCAATTGGTATCAAAAGATTGGGATCATTCCCTGCATATTTTCAGAACACAATGCTCTGAAGCATTGTGAATCCAATCACAAGAGGAAATTTAGAAAGAGTCCAAATACATGGAGACTCAACAGCATCCTTCTGAAGAATGAATGGGCCAACCAGGAAATTAAAGAAGAATTGAAAAAAAATCATGGAAACAAATGATAATGAAAACACAACAGTCCAAAAATCTGTGGGACATAGCAAAGGCAGTCCTGAGAGGAAAATATATAGCGATACAAGCCTTTCTCAAGAAACAAGAAAGGTCTCAAATACACAAACTAACCCTACACCTAAAGAAGCTTGAGAAAGAACAACATAGAAAGCCTAAACCCAGCAGGAGAAGAGAAATAATAAATATCAAAGCAGAAATCAATGAAATAGAAACCCAAAAATCAATAGAACAAATCAACAAAACTAGGACCTGGTTCTTTGAAAGAATTAATAAGATTGATAAACCCCTGGCCAGTCTTATCAAAAAGAAAAAGAAAGGACCCAAATAAATAAAATCATGAATGAAAGAGAAGAGATCACAACCAACACCAAAGAAGTACAAACAATCATAAGAACATACTATGAGCAACTCTATGCCAACAAATTTGACAACATGGAAGAAATGGATGTTTTCCTAGAGACATATAAACTGCCAAAACTGAACCAGGAAGAAATAGAAAACCTGAATAGGCCCATAACCAGTAAGGACATTGAAACAGTCATCAAAAATCTCCAAACAAACAAAAGTCTAGGGCCAGATGGCTTCCCAGGGGAATTCTACCAAACATTTAAAGAAGAATTAACTCCTATTCTCCCTGAAACTGTTCCAAAAAATAGAAATGGAAGGAAAACTTCCAAACTCATTTCATGAGGCCAGCATCACCTAGATCCCCAAACCAGACAAGGATCCCATCAAAAAAGAGAATTACAGACCAATATCCTTGATGAACACAGATGCGAAAATTCTCACCAAAATACTAGCCAATAGGATCCAACAGTACATTTAAAGGATTATTCAGGGGCACCTGGGTGGCTCAGTGGGTTGAGCCTCCGCCTTTGGCCCAGGTCATGATCTCAGGGTCCTGGGATCGAGTCCCGCATCGGGCTCTCTGCTTGGCGGGGGGCCTGCTTCCCTTCCTCTCTCTCTGCCTGCCTCTCTGCCTACTTGTATCTCTGTCTGTCAAATGAATAAATAAAATATTTAAAAAAAAAAAAAAAAGGATTATTCACCACGACCAAGTGGGATTTATTCCAGGGCAGCAAGGTTGGTTCAACATCCGCAAATCAATCAATGTGATACAATACATTAATAAAAGAAAGAACAAGAACCATATGATACTCTCAATAGATGCTGAAAAAGCATTTGACAAAGTACAGCATCCCTTCCTAATCAAAACTCTTCAAAGTGTAGGGATAGAGGGCACATACCTCAATATTATCAAAGCCATTTATGAAAAACCCACCACAAATATCATTCTCAATGGAGAAAAACTGAGAGCTTTTCCACTAAGGTCAGGAACACGGCAGGGATGTCTGTTATCACCACTGCTTTTCAACATAGTACTAAAGTCCTAACCTCAGCAATCAGACAACAAAGAGAAATTAAAGGCACCCAAATCAGCAAAGAAGAAGTCAAACTATCACTCTTTGCAGATGATATGATACTTTATGTGGAAAACCCAAAAGGCTCCACTCCAAAACTGCTAGAGCTTGTACAGGAATTCAGTAAAGTGTCAGGATATAAAATCAATGTACAGAAATCAGTTGCATTTCTTTACACCAACAACAAGACAGAAGAAAGAGAAATTAAGGAGTCAATCCCATTTACAATTACACCCAAAACCATAAGATACCTAGGAATAAACCTCACCAAAGAGGCAAAGAATCTATACTCAGAAAACTATAAAGTACTCATGAAAGAAATTGAGGAAGACACAAAGAAATGGAAAAATGTTCCATGCTCATGGATTGGAAGAATAAATATTGTGAAAATGTCTATGCTACCTAAAGCTATCTACACATTTAATGCAATGCCTATCAAAATCCCATCCAATTTTTTCAAAGAAATGGAACAGATAATCCTAAAATTTATATGGAACCAGAAAAGACCTCGAATAGCCAAAGGAATATTGAAAAAGAAAGCCAAAGTTGGTGGCATCACAATTCCAGACTTCAAGCTCTATTACAAAGCTGTCATCATCAAGACAGTATGGTACTGGCACAAAAACAGACACAGATCAATGGAACAGAATAGAGAGCCCAGAAATAGACCCTCAACTCTATGGTCAACTAATCTTCGACAAAGCAGGAAAGAATATCCAATGGAAAAAAGACAGCCTCTTCAACAAATGGTGTTGGGAAAATTGGACAGACACATGCAGAAAAATGAAATTGGACCATTTCCTTACACTACACATGAAAATAGACTCAAAATGGATGAAGGACCTCAACGTGAGAAAGTAATCCATCAAAATCCTTGAGGAGAACACAGGCAGCAACCTCTTCGTCCTCAGCCGCAGCAACTTCTTCCTAGGAACAACGCCAAAGGCAAGGGAAGCAAGGGAAAAAATGAACTATTGGGACTTCATCAAGTTCAAAAGCTTTTGCACAGCAAAGGAAACAGTCAACAAAACCAAAGACAACTGACAGAATGGGAGAAGATATTTGCAAAGGACATATCAGATAAAGGGCTAGTATCCAAAATCTCTAAAGAGCTTAGCAAACTCAACACCCAAAGAACAAATAATCCAATCAAGAAATGGGCAGAGGACATGAACAGACATTTCTTCAAAGAAGACATCCAGATGGCCAACAGACACATGAAAAAGTGTTCCACGTCACTGGGCATCAGAGAAGTACAAATCAAAACCACAATGAGATACCACTTCACACCAGTCAGAATGGCTAAAATGAACAAGTCAGGAAATGACAGATGCTGGCAAGGATGTGGAGAAAGAGGAACCCTCCTACACTGTTGGTGGGAATGCAAGCTGGTGCAACAACTCTGGAAAACAGCATGGAGGTTCCTCAAAAAATTGAAAATAGAGCTACCTTATGACCCAGCAATTGCACTACTGGGTATTTACCCTAAAGATACAAACGTAGTGATCCAAAGGGGCACGTGTACCCGAATGTTTATAGCAGCAATGCCCACAATAGCCAAGTTATGGAAAGAACCTAGATGTCCATCAACAGATGAATGGATAAAGAAGAAGTGGTATATATATATATATAATGGAATACTATGCAGCCATCAAAAGAAATGAAATCTTACCATTTGCAACGACATGGATGGAACTAGAGCGTATTATGCTTAGCGAAATAAGTCAACTAGAGAAAGAAAACTATCACATGATCTCCCTGATATGAGGAAGTGGAGATGCAATGGGGGTGGGGGTTAAGGTGGTAGGAAAAGAATAAATGAAACAAGATGGGATCAGGAGGGAGACAAACCAAAAGAGACTCTTAATGTCATAAAACAAACTGAGGGGGGTTGGGGGGAGGGGGGTTGGGAGAGGGTGGTGTGGTTACATTATATGTTTAAATTTTTTTTTAAAAAGTTAAAATAGCAGACTTGAACCCTAACACATGAATAATTATATTAAATGTAAATTATGTACATATACCAGTTAAAGACAAACACTGACAAGGTATATTAAAAATATGACCCAACTATATGCTATGATTCTTGAACTGCTGTAAAATTTCTACAGAAATTCACTTCAAATATATGTATATAGACAAAGTTAAAGTAGAAAAAATGGAAAAACATGTAAAATGAAAATATCTAAAGAAAGCACAACTGGCTATATTAATATCAAATGAAGTAGACTTCAAAGCTAAGAAAATTAGCAAAGCAGGGCACCTGGGTGGCTCAGTGGTTAGGTCTCTGCCTTCGGCTCAGGTCATGATCCCAGGGTTCCGGGATCGAGCCCCATATCAGGCTCTCTGCTGAGCGGGGAGCCTGCTTCCCCCTCTCTCTCTCTCTGCCTGCCTCTCTGCCTACTTGTGATCTCTCTCTGTCAAATAAATAAATAAAATGTTTTTTAAAAAAAGAAAATTAGCAAGCAAAGAAAGTGACGTTACATAACAATAAAAGTGTCAGTCCACCAAGAAGACATAGCAATCCTAAATATATATGCATCAAAGAACAGTTGTGAAATATGTGAAACAAAAACAAGTAGAACTGAAAGGAAGAAAGAGATAAATTCACAATTACAATTGGAGATGTCAACACAGTGTCTTAACAGTAAAAAAAATAAACAACTAGATATAATATTTGCAAAAATATAGAAAATCTCAATACCACCATCAACCGGCAGTATCTAATGAACATTTACAGAACATTCTACCCAACAAAAACAAAATACACACTATTTTTCAGTGACCACGGTCCAAGATAGACCATGTAAACAGACATACAGGAAGCCTCAGCAAATCTGTAAGGGTTGTAATCAAACAATGTATGATCTTTGACCATATGAAATCAGTAACAGAAAGACAACAGGAAAACCTTGAAAATGTTTGGAAACTAATGAATGCAACAATAAATAAGGTAAAAGGAAGTCTCAAATAACCTAAAAATATACATTGAACTTAATAAAAGTACAACATATCAAACTTTGTAGGGCACCATTAAAATAGTACTGAAAGTCAAATTTATAAACTAAATGCATCAGTGAGAAAATGAAAAAAGTCTAATATCAACAGTCTAAACTCCTAACTTAAGAACTTAGAACAACAACAACAAAAAAAAAAGCAAATTAAATGCAGAGCAAGCAGCAAGAAGGTAATATAAAGAGCAGAAAGCAAAGAAATTTTTAAAAGGAAAACAAAATTAATGAAACCAAGAATTGGATCCTTCAAAAAGATCGATAAAATTGACAAACCTCTAGCAAGACTGACTAATAAATCAAAGTGAAGATGCAAATTATGAATGTGAGGAGTAAAACAGGGAGTATCACTGTAGACCTTCAACACATCAAAAAGGACGTCTAAGGAAATACTACTAATAACTATACACATAAATCTAGCAACTTAAATAAAATGGATGGATTTCTTAAAAAAAAAAAATACAAACTACCACAACATATCTGATATGAAAGAGATCATTTGACTAGCCCTGTAATAACTTCAGAAATTAAATTCAGAATTCAAATACTCACAAAAAAGAAATCTCCAGGACTAGGTGTTTTCACTGGAGAATTGTACCAGATGTTTAAGAATAATTAACAACCAATGCTACACAATCTGTTTCAGATGATGGAAGAGAAGGAAACATTCCCAATTCACTTTAGGAAGCTAGTATTACCTTTATACCAGTACCAAACAAAGAATACAGAAAGAAAAAAAATAGACTAAAAACCAGTATCTCTCAGGAGATAAATGTAAAACCCCTTAACATAATATTAGCAAACAGAAAGTAACACAATATAAAAAGAATTAAACACTAAGTGGAGCTTATAACAGGATGCAAGGTTGAGTCAGTATTTGAAAGCTAATCAATATAACATTTAAACAAGCTAAAGAAGAAAAATCCCAATGATCCTATAAATCAATGAAGAATAAGCATGTGATTGCCATGTTTTATATCAATTAGATCTCAATTTTTAAAAGGAAAGAAAAGCATTTGGAAAAACTCAACACCCATTAATAATAAAAACTTTCAAAGAAATAGGAATAAAAGGGAACTTCTTCAAAGTGATAAAGAACATGAACAAAAAGCCTTTAATAAGCATTATGCTTAATGATGCTAGACTAAATGCTTTCCCCTAAAATGTGGAACAACATAAGGATGTCTACTCTCGCAACTCTTCTTCACCATATACTGGAAGGTATAGCCAATGAATTAAGGAAATAAAAAGCATAGATTGGAGAGGAAAAATTAGGGGTGCCTATGTGGCTCAGTTGGTTAAGAGTCTGCTTTCAGCTGAGGTCATGATGCTAGAGTCCTGGGATGGAACCCTAGCTGGGCTCCCTGCTCAGAGGGGAGTGGGTTTCTCACTCTCTCAGCTCATGCTCTCTCTCTCTCTCTCTCAATTAAGTAAGTAAACAAATAAAATCTTTTTTAAAAAGGAAAGGAAAAAAGAAAACTGTGCCTATCTAAAGATGGCTTGAGTATATATATAGAATATATTAAGAAATCTATAAAATCTCTTAGAACAAATGAGTTCAGTAAGATCACAGGATACAAGATATCATACAAAATTCAGTAGCATATCTACATATTAGCAATGAACATGTAGGCAACAAAATAAAAAATTCAATACCATTCACAATCACTAAAAAAAAAAAATAACTGTATAGATCTAACTAAATGAAATCTTGCACATTGAAAACTACTAAATGCTGGTGAAAGAACTCAATGAATATATAAATAGAGATAATGTGGTCATGGATTGCAAGACTTACAACAGTGAAAATGTCAATTTTCCCCAAATTAATATATATTTACAGCAAGATATTTTTGTAAATATAGACTAAATTTATATATCAAGGCCAAAAAATTGCAACTACTAAAACAATTTTGAAAGACTAAAATGGAAGTAATCTGTATGATTTCAAGATGTATATAATTATAGCAATCCAGACTGTGTGAAATCGTCAGAGGGACAGGCATAGATCATTAGAATAAAATAGAAAACCAGAAATAGACCCACAAAAACATATTCAATGATTGACCAAAGTTCAATAGCAATTTAATGGAGCAAAGAGAGTCTTTTCCATAAACGATGCATACATAAGCCCCACATCCCCAAAAGCATCTTGACCTAAGTCTCACCCCTTATATAAAAATTAACTCAAAATGGACTAGAGACAAACATCAAAAGTAGGGCTATAAAGCACTTAGAAAAAACACAGAAGAAATTGTTCAGAACCTAGTGTCAAGCAGTTATTAAATATAATGCCAAAAGCAAGATCAATAAAAGAAAAAGTTTAAAAGTTTGACTTCATCAAAATTAATAACACTTGCTTTGTGAAAGATCCTAGAAAGAGGATGAAAAAAAACAAGATATAGCCTGGGAGAAAATATGTGCAAACCAAGACTACTATATAAAACATACAAAGAACTTTCAAAATTCAACAGGAAAAGAACAATCCAAAAATGTATCACTAAAGAAGACACACAGATGTCAAATAAGCATATGAAAACGCGCTCTACATCATATGTCATAAGGGAAATGCAAATTCAAATGAGATGCAACTAAAGATTTATTAGAAAGGCAAAAATCTGAAACACTACCAATACCAAACGTGGTGAGGAGGTGAAGCAACAAGAACACTTACCTTGCTGATGGGAATACAAAATGGTACAGCCACTTTGGAAGATAATCTGGTGGCTTCTTAGAAAACCAAACATACTGTTACCATGTGCTCCATGGTATTCACCCAATACCAAGGTATTCACCCTTATGTCCACACAAAAACTCGTCTACAGATGTTTATAGCAACTTGATTCATAATTGCCAAAAGTTGGAAGCAAACAAGATACTCTTCAGCAAGTGAATGGCTAAATAAAATGTGATACATCCAGACAATGGCATACTATTCAGTGCTAAAAATAAATTAATTAATTAAATGAGCTATTACCTTAAATTTTTATTACTAAGTGAAAGAAGCCAATCCGAAAAGGTTACATACTCTATGATTCCAACTATGCAACATTCTGAAAAAGGCAAAACTATAGATGGTAAAAAGATCAGTGGTTGCTGGGCGTAGGGGGTAAGGAGAGGGATGAATAGGCAGAGCACGGAGGATTTTTAGGACAGTAATAACATTTTGTGATATTATAATAATAGATACAGGTCATTAGATATTTGTCCAAACCCATAGAATATGTAACACTAAGAGTGAATAACAATATTAACTACAGACTTTATATGATTATGTGTCAATGTAGGTTCAACAGTTGTAACAAATTTACCACCATGGTATAGTATGTTGATTAGGGCAGGCTGTGACGGGTGGCAGCAGGGAGTTTACAGGACATCTCTTTGACTGTCCTTCAATTTTTCTGTAAACCTTAAACAGCTCTAAAACTTCCAGTTAGAAAATGGGCAAAAGACATGAAGAGATATTCCACCAAAGAGGATATATACAGATGATAAAGTAACACAAGAAAAGGGATTCAACATCTAGTTATTAGAAAAATGCAAAATTTGGGGCGCCTGGGTGGCTCAGCGGGTTAAGCCTCTGCCTTCGGCTCGGGTCATGATCTCAGGGTCCTGGGATCGAGCCCCACATCGGGCTCTCTGCTCAGCGGAGAGCCTGCTTCTCTCTCTGCCTCTGCCTGCTTGTGCTCTCTCTCTCTCTCTGACAAATAAATAAATAAAATCTTTGAAAAAAATGCAAAATTAAAACCTCATTGACTGGGGCATCTGGGTGGCTCAGTCATTAAGTGTCTGCCTTTAGCTTGAGTCACAATCCTGGGGTCCTGGGATTGATCCTCTCATCTGGATCCCCGCACGGCAGGAAGCCTTCTCTCTCTCCCACTCCCCCTGCTTGTGCTCCCTCTCTCGCTGTCTCTCTGTCAGATAAATAAATAAATTCTTAAAAATGAAACAAAACACCCAGTGACATGTCACTACACACCAAATGGCTAAAATTAAATATAATGACAATACTAACCTGCCCAAGATGCAAAGAAACTGGGTCACTCATACATTGCTGGTAGGAATATAAAATGGTACTACCACTCTGGCAAAGTTTGGTAGTTTCTTTTAAAAACAAAAGAAAACCAACAAAACAAACCCAACTATCCTTGCAAATACTGTAATATAAAGCAACTGCTCTCCTAGGCATTCGTTTCAGAGAAATGAAGATTTATAGTTCACACAAAAAACTTATACTAATGCTTAGAGCAGCTTCACTCATAATAGTTAAAACCTCAGAACAATCCAGATGCCCTTCAATGCATGAATGATTAAACAAATTGTGGTACATCCATACCATGGAACACCTCTCAGTAAAAAGGAAAAAACTGTTGTTATAGGCAAGGCATGGATGAACCTCCAAAGAAATACAATGAGGTTTTTTTAGAAATCTAAACTCAAAAGGATACACAGTATATGGTTTTTTTATAGAACATTCTTGAAATGATGAAATTTTAAGAAGGGAAAACAGATTAATGGATCCTGGAAGTTAAGGACGGTTTGGGACCCAAGAGCATGTGGCTTTAAAAGGGCAACTTGAGGGATCCCTGTGGGGATGGAAAAAGGCTTTGTCTTGACTGCATCAGGGTTGACATCCCAGTTGTCATATTGTTTTGCAAAATGTTCTGCAAAACTGGGGGAACTGGGAAAAGATATGGAGGGTCTCTTTATTGTTTCTTACAAATGCATGTCAATCTAAAATTATCTCAAAATAAAAAGTCATGATTTTTTTTAATTTTTTTTTTAAGATCTTATTTATTTATTAGTTAGAGAGAGAGAGAGAGAGAGCACAGGCAGACAAAGAGGCAAGCAGAGGCAGAGGGAGAAGCAGGCTCCCTGCCAAGCAAGGAGCCCGATGTGGGATTCGATCCCAGGACGCTGGGATCATGACCTGAGCCAAAGGCAGCCGCTTAACCAACTGAGCCACCCAGGCATCCCAAAAAGTCATGATTTTTTTAAAAGAATCCCCTGGCATGTTTTTAAAAGTGCAGATTCTCAAGACCCACCCCCACAGGGGTTCATTCACTCATCTGTGTGGACCCCAGTGAGAGGAACAGTGAAGTCACCCTCAGATGTGGTACACTAAGCCTCCAACCAAACAGCTTTCTGTAAGTCAGTATTGCTCTTATTAGTTGGAAGAACGCCAAACAAACCATTAGGAATCAGATCTCCACATCCAGGCTCTGCTGTCACCAATAAATTGTTTTCCAATATCTACACCACCTAACAAAGGGCTTCCTCTACAGAGAACTGCCCTGAGGGTGGGGTGCTGCCTGAAGGGATTGGATCTTGTACTCTTTCTCTTAGCAATGCACTGGGGAGCACCACAGCTTACTAGGTGCTGAAAATATGGAAAGCAACCCATCATCTCCTTTGTGAGTAAAATTTGTCCAGAATTATAATTTAGCTACAAATGCTGTCTAGGTAACATAACAGAAAATTATGTTGTCACTCCCACATTTCAGTGAATTTTCACCTGCTCCTCCAAAGAAAAAATAAAATTACATATTTCAAAAAGTGAATTTCCCTTTCAGACATGGGTAATGAGAAGAGAGAACATATTCTAATCTTGTCAAACATTTAGGTGTAATTAGAGACAGACTACTTTATGAAACTGAATGTCAGTCTGATATAGCAGAACAAGGTCTACGTAGATAGAAAAAACAAGACTCAAATGAGAATAATAGAGATTATCCTTGTATTTGAAAAAAAAAATTAGTAGCTACACACTAAGTTGTTTGCCTATCGTTTTGCTTTGGATTCTCTTTATATTATAATTACCAAGTTCAGAATACAACTGTAAAAAAAAAATGATGGATATTATACTAGACTTCTGAATATTACTGGGATCCAGATTTCTCCCTCCCCAGGCCTAAAACTGGCAGCACTAATCAAAGCAAAATGGACTGATCAAGAGAAGGGAATGCATGACATTAAGTAATGAATATACAAAATAAATTCTGTTAGAGATTTTTTATTTATTTTATTTATTTATTTGACAGAGAGAGAGATCACATGTAGGCAGAGAGTCAGGCAGAGAGAGGGGGAGAAGATGTGGGGCTCCATCCCAGGACCCTGAGATCATGGCCTGAGCTGAAGGCAGAGGCTTAACCCACTGAGCCACCCAGGTGCCCCTATTAGAGACTTTTTAAAAGAAAAAGCATAGCCATAAGACAATGCATATTTGGGAATAGCTTGCATTGTTCTTTTATAAAATTACAATGTGTTTTATCAGTAGAATTAGACAAGCATGACTCAGCCATGAAGAAGAACATGTCTTGGTCGGTCACACACCTTAGGAGCATTAGGTATGATAAAAAGGAAGCAAGTGTCCAGCTTCAATATCCTCATAATCGCAAGTGAAAAAGCAGCACAGGGGGCAAGTTAGTATGGAGGACAATCACCAAGATTATGTAAGAAAAGGTTTGCATTATAGGCTAGAATTTTTTTTTAAGATAAGTTATATCCGGAGGAGGAGTCAAGATGGCGGAGAAGTAGGAGGCTGAGACGACATCAGCCAGCAGGAGATCAGCTAGATAGCCTATCAAACCATTCCGAACACCTACAAATCCAACAGGAGATCGAAGAGAAGAAAAACAACAATTCTAGGAACAGAAAATCGACCACTTTCTGAAAGGTAGGACCAGCGGAGAAGTGAATCCAACGCGACAGGAAGATAGACCCCAGGGGGAGGGGACGGCTCCCGGCAAGCGGCGGAGCACAAAATCAGAACTTTTAAAAGTCGGCTCCATGGAGGGACATCGCTCCAGAGGCTAAACTGGGGTGAAGACCTCGTGGGGACAGCGTGGACTCAGGTCCCACAGGGTCACAGAAGGATCGGGGGTGTCTGAGTGTCGCAGAGCTCACAGGTATTAGAGCGGGGAAGTCGGCTGCGGAGACAGAGCCGAGATTTCCTAGTGGTCTGTGACACGGATCGGTGCTCTGTGGCACTGGCCGGTGCTCTGTGCGAGGGGTCCCCACAAGATCCGGGGAGACTCCGACCCGGGAGAGCTCAGGGATCTACGGGCTCCGGAGACTCCAGGTGGGACTCTGCCAGAGACAGAGATGCTTGGTCACAGGCTGGGTGAGCTCGGAGCACTCCCAGAAGCCAGTGAGACGGGACTGCTTAGGCATGATTTTCTCTGAGCGCGGTCTGCGGGCGCGCGCGGTCTGCGGGTGCGCGCGGTCTGCGAGTGCGCGCAGTGTCGGCGGGCCAGCGGTGTCTGCCGGCGCGCGGTGTCTGCGGGCGGACGCGCGCGCGCACTCTCCGGCGCGAACGTGGTAGGCAGACTGGAGGGATTAAACGCTTTTCCCTGAAGGCGCGCTGAAGACTGGGGCCCCTAGCCCTCGGCTCCTCTGAACCGGAGATTGGGAGGCCGCCATTGTCATTCCCATCCTCCAGAACTCTACAGAAAGCGTGTTAAGGGAACAAAAGCTCCTGAAAGCAAACCTGAGAGGATTACTTAGCCCGGCCCCTGGTAAGGGCGGTGCAACTCCGCCTCGGGCAAAGACACCTGAGAATCACTACAACAGGCCCCTCCCCCAGAAGACCAAAGAATTACAGCCAAGACCAAGTTCACTTAACAAGGAGAACAGCGGATTCTTATCTGGACAAAATGACAAGGCGGAAAAACTCACCACAAAAAAAAGAGCAGGAGACAGGACCAAAGGCTAGGGACATAATCAATACAGACATTGGTAATATGTCAGATCTGGAATTCAGGATGACGATTCTCAAGGTTCTAGCTGGGCTCGAAAAAGGCATGGAAGATATTAGAGAAACCCTGTCAGGAGAAATAAAAACCCTTTCTGGAGAAATAAAAGAAATAAAGTCTAATCAAGTTGAAATAAAAAAAGCTATTAATGAGGTGCAATCAAAAATGGAGGCTCTTACTGCTAGGATAAATGAGGCAGAAGACAGAATTAGTGATATAGAAGACCAAATGGCAGGGAATAATGAAGCAGACCAAAAGAGAGACAATCAACTACTGGACCACGAGGGGAGAATTCGAGAGATAAGTGATGCCATAAGACGAAACAACATTAGAATAATTGGGATTCCAGAAGAAGAAGAAAGAG
Organism: Taxidea taxus jeffersonii; assembly: GCA_003697995.1. Classification (NCBI taxonomy): domain Eukaryota; kingdom Metazoa; phylum Chordata; class Mammalia; order Carnivora; family Mustelidae; genus Taxidea; species Taxidea taxus. Next base: position 14,915 of record ML099362.1, read on the forward strand.
AAATAGGAGCAGAAGGTATACTGGAGAGGAGTATTGTAGAGAATTTCCCTAATATAGCAAGGGGAACAAGCATCAAAATCCAGGAAGCCCAGAGAATACCACTCAAACTCAATAGGAATCGACCCACACCCCGCCATCTAATAGTAAAATTTACAAGTCTTAGCGACAAAGAGAAAATCCTGAAAGCAGCACGGGACAAGAAGTCTGTAACGTACAATGGTAAAAATATTAGATTGGCAGGAGACTTATCCACAGAGACCTGGCAGGCCAGAAAGAACTGGCATGATATATTCAGAGCACTAAACGAGAAAAACATGCAGCCAAGAATACTTTATCCAGCTAGGTTATCATTGAAAATAGAAGGAGAGATTAAAAGCTTCCAGGACAAACAAAAACTGAAAGAGTTTGTAAACACCAAACCAGCTCTACAGGAAATATTGAAAGGGGTCCTCTAAGCAAAGAGAGACCCTAAAAGTATTACCAGAAAGGAACAGAGACATTATACAGTAACAATCACCATACAGGCAATACAATGGCACTAAACTCATATCTATCAATAGTTACCCTGAATGTAAATGGGCTAAATGCCCCAATCAAAAGACACAGGGTTTCAGAATGGATAAAAAAACAAAACCCATCCATATGCTGCCTACAAGAAACTCATCTTAGACCTGAAGACACCTCCAGATTGAAAGTGAGGGGGTGGAAAACAATTTACCATGCTAATGGACATCAGAAGAAAGCTGGGGTGGCAATCCTTATATCAGATCAATTAGATTTTAAGCCAAAGACTATAATAAGAGATGAGGAAGGACACTTCATCATACACAAAGGGTCTGTCCAACAAGAAGATCTAACAATTTTAAATATCTATGCCCCTAACATGGGAGCAGCCAACTATATAAACCAATTAATAACAAAATCAAAGAAACACATTGACAAGAATACAATAATAGTTGGAGACTTTAATACACCCCTCACTGAAATGGACAGATCATCCAAGCAAAAGATCAACAAGGAAATAAAGGTCTTAAATGACACACTGGACGAGATGGACATCACAGATATATTCAGAACATTCTACCCTAAAGCAACAGAATACACATTCTTCTCTAGTGCCCATGGAACATTCTCCAGAATAGATCACATCCTGGGGCATAAATCAGGTCTCAACAGGTATCAAAAGATTGGGATCATTCCCTGCATATTTTCAGACCACAATGCTCTGAAGCTAGAACTCAATCACAAGAGGAAATGTGGAAAGAGC
>ML099362.1:21181-34267 GCA_003697995.1 Taxidea taxus jeffersonii
CTATCACCACTGCTATTCAACATAGTACTAGAAGTCCTAGCCTCAGCAATCAGACAGCAAAAAGAAATTAAAGGCATCCAAATCGGCAAAGAAGAAGTCAAACTATCACTCTTTGCAGATGATATGATACTATATGTGGAAAACCCAAAAGGCTCCACTCCACAACTGCTAGAGCTTGTACAGGAATTCAGTAAAGTGTCAGGATATAAAATCAATGCACAGAAATCAGTTGCATTTCTTTACACCAACAACAAGACAGAAGAAAGAGAAATTAAGGAGTCAATCCCATTTACAATTACACCCAAAACCATAAGATACCTAGGAATAAACCTCACCAAAGAGGCAAAGAATCTATACTCAGAAAACTATAAAGTACTCATGAAAGAAATTGAGGAAGACACAAAGAAATGGAAAAATATTCCATGCTCATGGATTGGAAGAATAAATATTGTGAAAATGTCTATGCTACCTAAAGCTGTCTACACATTTAATGCAATGCCTATCAAAATCCCATCCAATTTTTTCAAAGAAATGGAACAGATAATCCTACAATTTATATGGAACCAGAAAAGACCTTGAATAGCCAAAGGAATATTGAAAAAGAAAGCCAAAGTTGGTGCCATCACAATTCTAGACTTCAAGCTCTATTACAAAGCTGTCATCATCAAGACAGTATGGTACTGGCACAAAAAAAGACACACAGATCAATGGAACAGAATAGAGAGCCCAGAAATAGACCCTCAACTCTATGGTCAACTAATCTTCGACAAAGCAGGAAAGAATATCCAATGGAAAAAAGACAGCCTCTTCAACAAATGGTGTTGGGAAAATTGGACAGACACATGCAGAAAAATGAAATTGGACCATTTCCTTACACCACACATGAAAATAGACTCAAAATGGATGAAGGACCTCAACGTGAGAATCCATCAAAATCCTTGAGGAGAACACAGGCAGCAACCTCTTCGACCTCAGCCGCAGCAACTTCTTCCTAGGAACAACGCCAAAGGCAAGGGAAGCAAGGGAAAAAATGAACTATTGGGACTTCATCAAGATCAAAAGCTTTTGCACAGCAAAGGAAACAGTCAACAAAACCAAAAGACAACTGACAGAGTGGGAGAAGATATTTGCAAACGACATATCAGATAAAGGGCTAGTAACCAAAATCTATAGAGAGCTCAGCAAACTCAACACCCAAAGAACAAATAATCCAATCTAGAAATGGGCAGAGGACATGAACAGACAGTTCTGCAAAGAAGACATCCAGATGGCCAACAGACACATGAAAAAGTGCTCCACATCACTGGGCATCAGGGAAATACAAATCAAAACCACAATGAGATACCACCTCACACCAGTCAGAATGGCTAAAATGAACAAGTCAGGAAATGACAGATGCTGGTGAGGATGTGGAGAAAGGGGAACCCTCCTACACTGTTGATGGGAATGCAAGCTGGTGCAACCACTCTGGAAAACAGCATGGAGGTTCCTCAAAAAATTGAAAATAGAGCTACCTTATGACCCAGCAATTGCACTACTGGGTATTTACCCTAAAGATACAAACGCAGTGATCTTAAGGGGCACGTGTACCCGAATGTTTATAGCAGCAATGTCCACAATAGCCAAGTTATGGAAAGAACCTAGATGTCCATCAACAGATGAATGGATAAAGAGGAGGTGGTATATATATACAATGGAATACTATGCAGCCATCAAAAGAAATGAAATCTTACCATTTGCGACGACATGGATGGAACTAGAGCGTATTATGCTTAGGGAAATAAGTCAACTGGAGAAAGACAACTATCACATGATCTCCCTGATATAAGGAAGTGGAGATGCAATGGGGGTGGGGGTTAAGGTGGTAGGAAAAGAAAACATGAAACAAGATGGGATCGGGAGGGAGACAAACCAAAAGAGACTCTTAATGTCATAAAACAAACTGAGGGGGGTAGGGGGGAGAGGGGTTGGGAGAGGGTGGTGGGGTTACATTATATGTTTAAATTTTAAAAAGATCTTAAATAAAATTTTAAAAAAAGGAAAAAAAAAACAAAAAAATGAAAAAAAAAGTAGAAATCCTTATTTTTTATTCATATGACAATTATAAGACCATAAATGTTTTAAAGTTACACTAGAAAGTAATTTTTATAAACTTCTTTTAAAATTCCAAAAAATAATAATAATAAAAAAAATAAAACAAGAGTCACCCGCTGAAACAGAGCAAAGCTGGAGAACAGAAGATGTCCAACTCAAGACTTACTACATAAAACTACAGTAATCCAAAAAGTATGGTATTGATTAAAAAACAGACAAATCAGCACAGCAGTTCAGAGAGCCCAGAAATACACCCCTATCAATGTAGTCAGGTGACCTTTGGCAAAGGAGGAAAGGCAATATAATAGAACAAAGACACTCTCTTCACCAAATGGTGCCAGACTCACATGCAAAAACGTAAATCTAGACACAGACTGTAAACCCTTCACAAAAATATCTCAAAATGGATCACAGGTCCAAGAGTAAACCTCAGAAGTACAAAGCTCCTAGAAGATATCATTGAAGAAAATCTAGGTGTCCTCTGGTATGGTGATGACTTTTTAGATACAACACCAGTGACATGATCCATCAAAGAAATGATTTACAAACTGGACTTTTAGTAAAGTGAAAAACTTCTTCTCTGTGAAAGGCAATATTAAAACAAACAAAAGTTGGGGGGGAGAGGGGTTGGGAGAGGGTGGTGGGGTTACATTATATGTTTAAATTTTTAAAAAGCTTAAATAAAAAAAATAATTAAAGAAAAAATAAATAAACTCTTTAAAAAAATAACTAAAATAAATAAAATCTTAAAAAGAAAGAAAAAAAACAAACAAAAGTCAAGCTATAGACTGGGAGTAAATATTTACGTAAAACATCTGATAAAGGGCTGTTACTTAAAATATACAAAGAACTCTTAACACTCAACAATAAGGAAACAAACCAAATAAAAAATGAGCCAAAGAGCCTAACAGACACCTCACTAGAGAAGACATACAGATAGCAGACAAGCATATGAAAACATGTTCAACTTAATATGTCATCACAGAATTTCAAATTAAAATGACAGTGAGATACCACTACACACCTGTTACAATGGCTAAAATCCAGAGCATGGACACCACCCAATGCTGATGAGGATGTAGAACAATAGGAACTTTAATAAATTGCTGGTGGGAATGCAAAATGGTACAGCTACTTTGGAAGACAGTTTAGTGAGTGCTTACAAAACTTAACATGCTCTTTTTATATGATCCAGCAACTGTGCTTTTTGGTATTTGCCTAAGGCATTAAAAATTTATTTCCAGGGGTACCTGGATGGCTCAGTTGGTTAAGCATCTGCGTTTGGCTCAGGTCATGATCCCACAGTCCTGGGATCAAGCCCCGAATGGGGCTCCCTGTTCAACAGGGAGTCTCCTTCTCCCTCTGCCCCTCCCCTTGCTCATGCTCCCTCCCCCTCTCTCTCAAATAAATAAATAAAATCTTTAAATAAAATAAAAATCAATAATTTTTTTTAAAAAACTTATTTCCACACAAAAAATCTGTACACAGATATTTTATAACAGCCTATTCATAATTGCCAAAACTTGGGAGCAACGAAGATGTCTTTTGGTAAGTGAATGGATAAGTAAACTGTGATACATAGAGAAAATAGAATATTATTCAGTGCTAAAAAGAAATGAACAATCAAGCTATGAAGAGATATGGAGAAACCTTCAATGTATATTACCAAGTTAAAGAAGCCCATCTGAAAGGCTAGACACTATAGAATTCCAACTGTATGACATTCTAGCTAAGGCAAAACTACAAAAACAGTAACAGGATCAGTGGGTGCTGGGAAAGGGGCAGAGGAGAGGGAGGAAGAGATGCAAAAGCAGAACACAGAATTTTTAGGGCAATTAAAATATTCTGTGATGTTATAATGATGGATAGATGCTAATATGCATTTGTCTAAAACTAACGAAGTTACAGAAGAGTAAAATCTTACAGATTATTTTGACATGTCAATATAAGTTTATTCTTAGTAAAAATTCAGGTAAATGATGGTAATAGGGGATGTTCTTCATGTAACGGGGTAGGGAGTATGTGGCAATCTCTATACCTTCCTCTCAATTTTATTGAAAACCTCAATCTGCTCTAAAAACATCTTAAGTTTAAAAAGGGAGTTTTCATTTATTGAGGTGCAGAACAGGTCTATGGAACTGATCTGGAGATCAGTTTTGGAATGTTAAATTTGAAAAACATTACTATCCAAGTGGAAATGTTGAATAGATATATGTGTCTAGGGTTCAGGAAGAGGAGGGAGAGCTGTATAAGTATCAATATATGAAACCAAGAGAATCTTTTTAAGATTTTTTTATTTATTTATTAATTTATTTGTTTGTTTATTTATTTGGGAGAGTGGGGGGGAGAGGAGAGGGAGAGAGAGAACACTAGTGAGGGGAAGGTCAGAGGGAAAAGCAGATTCCCACCTGAGCATATGACATGACACAGGGCTCAATCCCAGGATCCCGATTTCATGACCTGAGCTGAAGCCAGATGCTCAACCAACTGAACCATCCAGTCACCCCTAAAACCAAGAGAATCCTGTAACTAAAAGTTGATTTTTAGAAAAAGAAACAAAATAATAATACAAGGGGCACCTGGGTGGCTCAGTGGGTTAAAGCCTCTGCCTTCGGCTCAGATCATGATCCCAGAGTCCTCTCTGCTGAGCGGGGAGCCTACTTCCCTTCCTCTCTCTCTGCCTGCCTCTCTGCCTACTTGTGATCTCTGTCAAATAAATTTAAAATAATAATAATAATACAAAATGTCTAAATACATGTAAATTCATGAAGTATAAGAAAAGGTCCTAAAAAGAGTACTTAAGAACTATCATGAACTCACCTTACATCCTGAGAAGTTTTACAAAAATCCAGATCTAATTATGCTTCAACTATACTCAAAACTCTAAAATGGCTCCTCAGACTATAAGAATGAAGCCCACACTCCTTAGCATGACTTGTACCTTCATCATCATCTAGCACTTGCTTAATGGTTCATTCAGCCTCATTTCTTGCTACAACATTCCCACTACTCCCTCACCTTCTTTAAATTTTCTCCACCTGAAAAAGACAGAATGACTTTTTAAAACCTGGTGTTTCCAGCTTGCTGGTTTCCCTTTCCCACTGTCTTACCCAAACTACCCTGCATTGCTTTTTCAAGTTTCTGATTATGTATCATTTCATACTTCATTCTTGAGGAGAACACAGGCAGCAACCTCTTCGACCTCAGCCGCAGCAACTTCTTCCTAGGAACAACGCCAAAGGCAAGGGAAGCAAGGGAAAAAATGAAATATTGGGACTTCATCAAGATCAAAAGCTTTTGCACAGCAAAGGAAACAGTCAACAAAACCAAAAGACAACATTCTAATTGCCTTTTAACACACTAGAGGATAAACTCTGTGGAGGCAATGTATTTGTTTCTTGTGGCTGTCACAAAGTACCACAAACACCATGGTTTACAACAGAAATTTATTTTCCCACAGTCCCTCAGGAGACCAGAAGTCAGCCATCAGTTTCACTGGGCCATCACCAAGGTGTTGCTAGGGATACTCCCTCTAGAGGTTCTGGGAAGAATAGTTCTCAAGGCCTTTTCCTTTCTGGAGGCTGTCCTCCCTCTTTGGATCATGGCTGTGCATCATCCCATCTTTCCTCTACCTGTTTCCCTCATCCCATTGCCTTCTCCTCCTTCTCTCAAACCCCCTCTGCTTTCCCCTTGTAAGGACATCTATAAATGTCTTCAGATCCCACCCAGACAGGTTCAGCATCATCGCCATAGCTCGAGCTCCTTAACTTCATCACATGGGGCTTGTAAGGTAACACAGTCCCAGGCTCCACGGCTTAGGACTAGCTTTCTTTGCAGGTCATTATTCAGCCTACCACAGTAAAGACTGCAATGATTTTTGTGTATCACCCTATCCCCAATACTGGTGCTGTGTCTATTATGTAGGTTCTCAGTTAACATTTGTGCATGAATGATTTTGGTGACTTTTTTTAATCACCTGAATACCTCATTAATCTTCCTGTTAGATATAAGGAGAGAAAACTCATCATCTCCTATAAGCTTACTGTTGATCAACAAAAAGTTTTCACTTGAATAAACACGGATTATTCTTCTAGTGTCAAATTTGACAAAGTTTGTTAAACTGGGTTGGGGAGGGGAGGGAAACCCTTGGTCAGGTTATTGAGCTGAAATACAGAATAGGCCACTGGGGTTCTTATCAAATTTAAATCTTACTACGAACTCTTAATTGCTTCCCCAAAACTCAAATAATAAATTCTTCTGGGAAGACCAGGGCTTTCTGTGAGAATGGTTAATGAGGGTCAGTATAGGGGATGTAGTTACCAGGGGATGTAGTTACTAGGAGTCTAGATCTGAAGGACACATGCAAGGCTTGATTTTCCCTGGCTTTATCACCTCTCAATACCTCCTTTCTCATTAAGTTCTGTCATGTTTTCTTCACACAGCACAGTTCATTTAAAAGCTTAAATTTATGAGAAAACTATGTAACATAAAACAGAGCTAAGTGATTTTTTAAAAGGATGGAAATAAGGGCTTCAATGGGCACATGACCACCCATAATAAAGACATTTCCCATTTTCCCTCCCAGTTAAGTGTAGTCTGGTGTCTATTTACTGGAAAATGGAATATAAGTGGAAGTTTTGTGTGCAACTTCTAATACATACTTTTAAATGAAGTAGGCATGCTCTTCTTTGCTCCCTCTTTCCTTATGACTGGCTCCAAAGTGAGCACAATTACTATAGCTCAAGCAGCTATCTTAGACCATAACGCAGCAAGTTAAAACTATTGGAGCAACAAGATAAAAAGACCTGAATCTAGATAAACAGGCACCTGCCATACCAACACTGGGTTACCTACCTCTGGAGTATTCCATGTTGGATAAAAATATGCTTCTACCTTATGTAAGCCACAGTTACTTTGATTTATCTATTACCCATAGCAGAACTTAATCCAATGTAATTCAGAATATATGTATCTGGAAGTGGGTGCTGCAAATGATAAAACTTAAAAAAAAATAAAAATAAAAATAAAAAACTAGGTGATGACTTAGTGCCTGCAACAGGCATCTAGTGACAAGGATCTAATTATTGCAGAATAAACATAGTGACCCTTGTTACATGATGACACAGCTTTTGGGCAAAATTCTTGATCTAGCTAAAACTTATTTACTTTTCAAAACAAACCACATGATCAACAAGGCTTTAGTCTAAGGAAGATGATGGAAAAGATTCAGAATGCTGGTTGGGGACTGTTAGCTTCTTCCCAGTTACAGCAAAACTCTCCAAGAAATAGTTAAATTGAGGCCAGCACTACCCAGTCTGCAAGCAGAGATAGAAGGGAATTCAACTGTACTAAGGGAGGTACCTGCTGCCTATTGCCCAAAACACAGGTTTATTTGGAATCCAATGATTCAGAACATTTCTAGGTTGAAAAACACAGTGGTAACTGCAATCAAAATTCTTGAAAAAATGTAGTTTTTAAGATTGTAAAAACATAGTTTTTAAGCCTGCAGCTTTTATTTATTGGTTTATTTGATCTTCCCATAACTCCTTTCTCTCATGTTAATGGTGACTACCTTGTGACTATCTACAGAATGTATTTGGGGGTGAAGGAAACACCCTTAATACCATCTTTGTGAGTATGTTCAGGTTTTGTATGGTAGACACAAACGTAATCTCCTGCTGGAGTTTTTACGTGTCAGCCTGCCATATGTGTCTAGTGACAAGGATCTAGTTATTGCAGAATAAACCTAGTGATCCTTGTTATATGATGGCACAGCTTTTGGGCAAAATTCTTGATCCAGCTAAAATTTATTTACTTTGCAAAGCAAACCACTAGATTTTTCAACCTAGAAATGTACAAAAGCTGTTTTAACAGCTTCCTCATTCACATGTCTGGTGACTGATGTTGGCAATTGGCTAAGACCTCAGCTAAGTATGTCACCCAGAACACTATGCATGATTTCTCTATGTGGTGTGGACCTCCTCATAATAATTTTCCAATGAGTAAGCACCCTAGAGAGGCAGGTAGAAGCTTTATCACCTTCTATGACCTAGCCTTGGAAGTCACATGGTGCCATTCTACCATACTCAATTGGTTGCGGCAGTCAAAAATGTCCAAGTTTCAAGTAGAGGGGACATAGGCTCTACTTCTTGATGGGAAAATAGCCAGGTCACATTGTAAGAACTGGTGAGATGGGAGATATTGTTACAGCCATCTTGGAAAATACAAATCTGTAACTGACCTTCAAAATACAATTCCTGGGCCCCCCAAAACAGCAGAAATATTGTGATGTACAAAAGTTCCAAAGCCTTCAAGAAGCATTTACTATCCACTGCCCTTAGAGGTATCCTTGGGAAAAAAATGAATTTGAAAAAACTTTCCAGAAGCAAAGCCAGAACCAGAGAGGATAATGGCTAAGGGAGTTCCTCCCAAAGAACTAGATATCCAGGTGGCTAATCAAGGAACTTAGCCCATACTCTACCTGCCATAGGGGATTCAGAATTTCTAGGGTCCAGTATCTAATAGATGTTTCCCATTCTCCCCATTTTTGAGTCAGATTTTTATTGAAAATAGACTGTTCCTTCTCTACGACTTTAAGTTAGATAGCTTTGTCGCAGACGACTTACCTTTTGGTTTATCGATCTCCAGAACAGAGAAGTCATATCTAGACCTGATGGAAAGGTTTGCCTATCTCCCAAAGATCCTGGACTTTGAAATGGAATTAATAATTTAATTGGATTTAGGGCTGCCTTTCTAAGAAGGAAGAGAGTTTGACCAAATTTGTCCCCAGTATTCATGTTTCTTTTTTTCATAGGAATGGCATCTTCCACTATTAGCTAAGCACATGCCCCCACAGAAAATTGACTATATAACCCAGCATCCATTTTCTGTGTGTTGGTATGGAATGAAGTTCCAGACCATGGAAACATCCTGTGTAACTTCCAGGAAGTGTCTTTAAAAGGAGAAGACATGTTCTTCATGATTCTCTTCTCTTTCTTTCACTGGAAACCAATGTAACAGCTGGAATTCAAGTGGTCCTCTTGGGCCATGAGGCAATGTATACTAAGCTGGTAGAACAGCAAGAAAGAAGACCACTGTTCCTTGATCAGTCTTAAGCTTCCATACTAATCCTGAAATGCCTACCTCCAGATTCCTTTATATGAGGGAAAAACAAACCTCTATTTGTTTCAAGCTGTTATTTTCAGACACCTCTGGTCCTCATAGCAAATCAAATTCTAAGTAGCATATAGTTGAATGGGGGAATTATACAACAGTGTGAGGTAGATTAAAATAAACATTATTTAACAACGTCTTATTCACACAAAATGGAGCGACACACATGTGATTCAGAGAAGTCCTCTGCCTCCCCATAACGGCCAAAAATATACCTCAAAATACAAATCTGATTCCATAACTCCCCAGCTGAAAACTTCCTTGCCGTTTCCCATTGGATAAATCTCCTTAACCTGGTATATAATTCTGTGTGTGATCTGGTCCCTTTTACCTCTCCAAGCACATTCACTCCCAAGGTTCCACCATTCTCTCAGGTCCAGCTACACTGGTCTTTGAGTTCCTGTTGTTCCTATCTAGCCAGAGGCAGCAGATTGTGTGCTTGCTCCCCTGAGTACCGTCTCCAAAATAGGTACCTTCTCCACTATTTTCAGGTAATATTTTAGCACACCAGTTATTAATATCTTAATAAAAGAAAGCAGAATGAAAGCAAGATGATGGTGTGTGTTAAAAATATAAAGTGGGTCTCACATGTCACCTCCCCACTCCCATCCTGGCACACCCCTAAGCTCATTCACCTAACTTTGGAACTCAGTTTTCCCCTGATTTTAGTCATCATATTCCCTCCCACACCATACCCCTCCATCATCTCGTCATCCAGATGACTGATCCTTCAGTTATCACATTCCCCTATGATACTTGCTCATTATGTCATGTAACTTTGTGGGACTTTATGTCAGTTTTCTCATGAAGCCATGTGATTTTATTTCTGTAGGCACATAATAAGTATCCATTTTCTCACACTAAACTGCATATTCCCTGAGTCAGAGAATATATTGATTTGAACTCATCAATGTACCCTCAGAGCATGGCATTTTGCCTTGCATATTGTAGGCTCGCAAATATCTGTTGAATGAGTAATTTAGATGCTCAGGGCTGAGCTGAAAAGAATTTAAAAATTGATAGGTTCAGAATGAAATGAAAAACTGACAGAAAATTACTAAGTCACAGCATCATAAACATAGATGACAAATTCAGGGAAAAGAAGGGAAATCAGTGCACTGCAAAGCATGGTTCTAGACAATAAAAGAAACATGGTATAAAGTAGGCCTGAAGAAATATACAAACTAGGCATAATAAAACTTATGCAGAGGAAAAAATAGTTAATCATGAAAGGCAGGGGGGAAAAATGTGCTAATAAGCAACAAACAGCATGCCACAGTATTACAATGTCAAGAAAAATTAACACAGATTAGAAAAAGTCTGGGTTAATAGTTTTTTTGTGTGTGTCCCTTGTTACATACCAGGGATTCATAAACAACCTGCACACATTATCTTACATAAGCTGCACAATAAACCATGAGAAAGGTATGAATATCCATATTTTATTTATTTTTTATATTTTTTTAAGATTGTATTTATTTATTTCACAGTGAGAGGGATCACAAGTAGGCAGAGAGGCAGGCGGGCGGGGGGGCGGGTAACAGGCTCCCTGCTGAGCAGAGAGCCTGATGCGGGGCCCTGAGATCACGATCTGAGCCGAAGGCAGAGGTTTAATCCACTGAGCCACCCAGGCATCCCTGAATATCTATATTTTAAAGAGACCCAAAGAGACTCAAAGTGTAAGTAACAAAGCTTATATGTAGAATGCCAGAATTCAAACCCTAGTCCTTCTGAATTAAGGACCAATGTACTAATATCGAGGTTATAAAGAGGATGACAGTTTAGGGGTACCTGGGTGGCTCAGTCAGTTAAACATCCAACTCTTGATTTCAGCTCGGGTCATGATCTCAGGGTTGCGAGATTAAGCCCCATGTCAGGCTCCACACTAGACATGGTGCCTGCTTAAAATTCTCTCTCTCTCTCTTCCCTATACCACCTCTTTCTCCCCCTCTCTTAAAAAAAAAAATTAAAAAAAAAAGACGGTTCATCTGGCTCTGAGGAATAGGTGGGAATTACAGAAGCAGAGGAAAAGTATGGAAAACAACCAAATAAGGAGTACAGTGTAAACAAAACAGAGAAGAAAATCAAGGTATGATGAATGGATAGCTTAGTCTAGCCAAAGCTACAGAGTCCCAATAGTAGTCGAGTACAAGATGAATTTGGGGATAGAGCTCAGATCAAACTGGGGAGAGCCTTTGATAGCAGACTGAGGTATTTTTTGGCTTTTATCTTGTGGGCAACTGGAAGTTACTCAAGAATCCTGAGTGGGCAAAGCAAAATGAAAATGGTGGTCTGGTTTGATTGACGTGGAGAAAGAGGAGAGACAGACTCACATAGGAAAACTCAACATACTGGAGACTAAAAAAATGTCAAAACTAAAAAGAATTGAATGGATCACTTAGTACCAGACCTCATTTTATGTAGGAAGAAACTGTAACCCAGACAACTTAAATGACTTCCCAAAGACTGGTAGAATTGCTAGGACTTTGTTTTCTATTATTTCTACTATGACTAAAGTACAGAAACATGAAAGATGGGTGACAGAGAGAGAAACCAGAATCAAAATAACTCTCAGGTTTGAGTCAGAACAACTTTGAAAATGATGGCATCACTCTCAAATAAGATATTTGAGAAATGGTCCTTGTGGCAGATTCTGTCTGCCTCAACTTTTCTCCACCTCCTGCAATTCATGCTTTCCCTTGAGTGTGGGCTAACCTAACAGACTTCAATACAGCAAAGGTGAAGGAATAGCCCTTCCAAGATCAGATTATAAGAGATGTGATTACAAGAGATTGTAAATTCTAATTTGCTGGCTGAAGCTCTCCCTTGTTGGCTCTGATGAAGTAAGCTGCCATGCTGCACACCACCCCATTGAGATGTCCACATGGCGAGAAGTTGAAATTGACCCTTGGTCAATAGCCAGGCAAAGGAGTAAGGTCCTTGGCTCAACAGCCTCAAGATGCTGAATCCTGCCAGTAACCATAAAATCTCTGCAACAAAGCCTTCCCACACTGAACTTTCAAATGAAATGCCAGCCCTGACCAGTTACTTCATTGCAGCCTGTGAGAGACCCTAGAACCAGAAATCCAGCTACACAGTGCCCAAATTCCTGGCACACAGAAATGGTGAGTTATAAATGTGGGTTGCTTAAGCCACTAAGTTTGTGATAATTTGCTAAGCAGCAATACCTAACTAATACAGTACTAAGAGAAAGATGAAATTTGATTTGAGGCAATGAGGAATCAGCTGTTGTTCTGGAGCACTCCAGGGAATGAATCCCTGTTCCTGAGGGCTATAAATTAGTCAACAGTGAAAAAGTGATAGAAGGAGTATAAAAATTTCAACCAAGACATTTAGCAGTGAAAAAAGAAAAAGGAAATTACTCATACTGAAAATGGAGAGAAAAGGCTTTACAAGAAGTTCAGAGATATAAAAATAGGATACCGTTTAGAAACAGAGTTTCTCTAGAGAAACAAAAATGTGTACCAACACAAAGTAGACATTGGCAGTAAGGTGGAAAGAAAAGAGATAAGTGATTAAAACCACTGCGTTAATCACAGCTTGGAAAACCTCAGGGAAAATTCAGCAACTCTTGGATTTTCACTCTCAGTGTTTTTCACTTCCAGCCCTATCTAATCAATTAAAGGGTAGCTTCAACACTCAGGCATCCCTGGAGAATAATAAACCATATGAATATTATTACTTTTAAATGCTTACATCCCCAATTGAAGAATATAACTAGAAACTTACAAAACCCTTTGAAGGCACTTCTCCATTTTACCTTCAATTTTTCTAATTTTGCTTTAAACAAAGTTGAGT
>ML099365.1:0-27852 GCA_003697995.1 Taxidea taxus jeffersonii
AGAGAGAGAGAGAGAGAGCGAGCACAGGCAGACAGAGAGGCAGGCAGAGGAAGAGGGAGAAGCAGGCTCCCTGCCGAGCAAGGAGCCCGATGTGGGACTCGATCCCAGGACGTTGGGATCATGACCTGAGCCAAAGGCAGCCGCTTAACCAACTGAGCCACTCAGGCGTCCCCCTTATTCGTATTTTTAATAGGAATCATAATAAAAGGTTAAAACTGTTGGCCTTTCATACTAAGTATTACTCAACCTTTTCCATGTATGATAGCAGACTGCATATCAGTGTCCTATTTTTACCAGTATTGTCTTACTTGCTGCCATGATTGTGCCCCAGGTACAGGTATTTTGCCTGAAGCAAAAATAAAGAAGTTTTGATGTTCTCAACTTAGCGTACATCCTGGAATAAGACACATTTGACACTAACTTATTGATGAAAAAAAAAGCATACTTAGATTATCTACAGGAAAAAGAGAACATGGATAATTGCAATACATGTAGTATTCCCTAGAGGATTTGTACAGAAAAAAATAAAATAACTTAGCATTACCTCTAAATAATTATAATTAAAGGTAGAAGAGTTTTCTTTTTTTTTTTTTAATTTTTTATTTTTTATTTTTTTTAAGATTTTATTTATTTATTTGTTAGAGAGAGCAAGCGAGCACAGGCAGACAGAGCAGCAGGCAGAGGCAGAGGGAGAAGCAGGCTCCCTGCCGAGCAAGGAGCCCGATGTGGGACTCGATCCCAGGACGCTGGGATCATGACCTGAGCCGAAGGCAGCCGCTTAACCAACTGAGCCACCCAGGTGCCCCAAGGTAGAAGAGTTTTCTAAAAGTCCCAGGTACTCTTTTGTTTTAGCAAAAGTTACCTTTTATACTGCAAAAGGAGCCAGGTAGTTAATTAGGTCCTTTTTCCTATTTCTTTGAAAAGTAGTTTCAAGTCAGACGATGGTACTGGCTCCAGATGATCTGTATAATTCCAATAAATCATCTGGTGTGGATTATAATAAAATGTCAAAAGTGTATTACCAAGAGCAGAAGATATTTTTAAGATCCTTAAAAGATTATTATCAATAATCTGATACTACTTGTATTGCTTAAATCTATCTGACAGCATATTTCCATGTGTCAGGTCCAGCTAATAAATTATATTTCCACTTTTAGCTTCTATGGAAGTCACCCCAAATTCTGCATTTTTAAAAAAATGATTGTGGGAATATGAAACATGGTTATCCATTTGTTTAATTTTTATTGCAAGTGAGAGGGTAAAATGTATTTTATAAAATAATTGATTAAATGTATTTAATCCTTGGCATACATGTTTAGATGTTTAATTTAAATTTTTATGATGTGTCGGAGCCAACATTTTCTTATAGAAATTCAACTCAAGATTTAGTATTGGGCAACAGTGGGAAAATGGGATTTAGTATGAAAATATTTGCTTTATGTAAGCCTTTTTATGAATGTAGCTAATGCATAAGTGAAGTCAAGCTGTAAAAACAATTAGCTGGGAAAATGCCAAGTTAAGTTTTTTTATATTCCACTGAATATCTGTTAACTACACATTATTGTTATTATTAAACTATATGCAAATGTACAACTAGATTCACATAGGTTCAGGTAAAAAAGGCTAAGTACTAGAAATATGCAATAAGTATAATTACCATTTACATCTCCAAACAAAGCACATTAATCTTTCTGCAGTACCGCTGATGTAATGTCTCCTTACTTTGGGGAGTATTTGAAGTGGGCAAGCATCCAAAGTTGATAGTGAATTCTGATCAGCAAAGGCAGTGGAGTAGATGTCTGGGTTGGACATTGTAACAAAGCAAACAATTTCTAAAGCTCTTGGAAGATTCTACACAGTCATGCACTAGAATCTCTTATTCTAGACATTACAAAATTAATTTAGTCAAAAAGGCTTTGAAACTTCTTATGTTTGTATTTTTTTTAAAGGCATATACTTTTGAGCTAAGTTAATGAGGAGCAAGAACATTTAAAATATTTTCTAGAACCAATTTCAGAAACCATTTTGTTGTTTAAAGGACTTGAGATACTCTCTCTACTAGTTTTTCACAGAACATTCTTTGCCCTTAACCAAAGATGACCTGTTGATGGAATTGAATAATGAGAATCTTCTTACAAGTCAAAGAAAAAATGAACCATATTTTTACCTTTTGGCCTTCCACACCTATGATTTTCTTAAATTTTTAAGAATCTGCCGATAGGCTACTAGTGTGTAGTATTTAGTGAATACATATTGAAAACTTAAAATTATATTTCTTTAAAACATTTTACTAATGTTTTTGAGGTGGAGAATGCACTTCAAATGCGCACATACACACATATCTCTATATGCAAATACACAGATATATTGTGATATTCATGAAAAATACAGTCATTTTCTTCTGCTTTGCCACTTGAATAAGATTTAGAAAGTTGATACAGACGAAAATCTTTCCTATCACTGATGAGTCTTAGAGAACTAAGTCCTGTTACCTGGAGTGCTTATATTTAGTAGTTGGAACTTGAATCCAATTGATATTTTCCTCTCTTCACACCCTCTCTAGTGCTTATTTACTCCAAGTTTATAAAAAGTACTTGATAAACATTTTTTTTTAATATTTTATTTATTTATTTGACAGAGAGAGATCACAAGTAGGCAGAGAGGCAGGCAGAGAGAGAGGGGGAAGCAGGCTCCCTGCTGAGCAGAGAGCCGGATGTGGGGCTCGATCCCAGGACCCTGGGATCATGACCTGAGCCGAAGGCAGAGGCTTTAACCCACTGAGCCACTCAGGTGCCCCTTGATAAACATTTTTAATTGTATTTTTTTTTAATGTAAAGTAATCTTTATTACGTTCAAGATAAAAAGCTTCTAGCAGATTAAGCAAGTAACCTGTAGAATACAGACTCTTAACTAAGGCATAATGCCAGAAACAGCATATCCCAAGGTGTGTTTCATAGAACACTCATTGTATAGTTCACTGAACGGGGGGCTTTGTTACCAAAAATATTTAGGAACTGTATAGTATAATTTTTCTCTTGAAGACATTATAATACAAACAAAGCCTGTGAGAAGGCAAATTCAATTTAGTTATCTTATACCTATATTAATAGATACCATGAAAATTAATTATTTATCCAGCACAGGATGTTTGAGAAGGAATAACAAAATAAGTCTGAGGGAGGAAAATGAATGCAGAAATAGCTTAATTAGAAAACAGAAGAAGAATAGAAAAAAATATGCAGAATCTAATATCTTGTACTTAGGAAAAACCAATAAAATACTTAAATATGTAATCTAATCAAATGTAATCTAATCTAATCAAGCAAATGTGAATGCAAAGCACAAATATGCAAAATACAGTCTGATGAGAGAGGCCTGACACACAGGGAATGAAAATTCTCATAAAGGACTACTTTGTTCAACTCATGGAAAACTATTCAGAACATGGGCGATCTGGGTGATTTTGTAGGGAAATATAAACGACCAAAAAAAAGATCCATTGCTATAGAACTAAAAGGACAAGTAGTCATTTAGTTAGTTACCATTAGTTCCCCCTACACCCTGAAGAAAAGTACTTGGGCTAGATGGTATCACAGAGAAATTTTATTGAACCTTTGAAAAATAGGAAACACATTATTTTGGGCAATCAAAACTAGTCTTACTGTCTAGCTCAACAATGCCAGTTTAAGAAAAACAAGAAAGACTAGAGCTTTGTATCAGTATTATTTATAAAATATCAGTGGAAATAATCCTAATTGAAATACTGGGAAACAGAATTTGGCAATTCATTGAAAGAAAAACCAGCATAACTCAGTGGGGTTTATTCCAGGAATGCAAAATTGTTTCACTATTAGAAAATAGGTTGATAAAGAACACCTTATTAAGATGAGATGAAAAGTAAAAATTATTAACTACACAGATGCTGAAAAGATACTTAAAAATTCATTCTCGACTTTGAAAACCCAATATATTATGAAAATGGCTATATGCTGTCTCCACAGGGCCTTGGCACTTGCTGTCCCATTTGTTGGAACATTTTTTCCCCCTCCAGTCATTCGTATGCCAGGAATTCTCTCTTGATTTACCTCTTTATTCAAACATCACTTCCTAAAGGATCTATTATTACTTTTTCTTACTCTGCTGTATTTTTCTTCTAACCCATCTTACAGTTGATACTATTTTTATTCATTGATTGATTGTCTCCTGAGGGCAGTCCACCATCCCAAGGGACTAAAACAGTCCATGGGATGAATTAGGCCCTTAATAAATATTCATTGCATTAATTTAATTCACATACCCCCTGGCACTCAAACAAGGGCAGGAAGACGAGCAGGTCATTAATTTCCAAGAGCGCAAAAGGTAGGGGTGCTTCTTGTTTCCTTGTCCCTGCCCTGCCTGCCCTCTTCTCCCCCCCCGCCCCCCCCCCATAGGCTAGTTTCTGGGAGTCTGCCAAAAATGTAAATAGGAGTATGTGAGATCACCTAGGAAGACTGTTTTGTCTATGAGAAGATTGAACTCTAGGGAGGATCAACATTTTTTTTTAAATTGAGGCAAAATTCACAATAACGAAATTTACCACTTATACTATTTTAAAATATACAATTCTGTATGCTGTGAATTACTACATTCACATTGTTGTACAACGATCACCACTATCTAATTCCAGAACATTTCATCACCCCTAAAAGAAACTTAACAGTTACTCTCCATTTTCTCCCTTCCCAGCCCCTGGCAACCACTAATCTACTTTTGTCTCTGTGGATTTCCCTATTCTGGACATTTCATCTAAATGGAATTATTCAATATGTAGCCTTTTATGTCTGGATTTCACTTAGCATAAATTTTTCCGAGTTCATCCACATTATACAGGGTATCAGTACTTCATTGCTGTGTGTGGATATACTGTAGTTTTTCTATTCATCAGTTGCTGGACCTTTGGATTATTTCCACTTTTTGGCTATTATGGGTAATTCTGTGAACATTTGTGTACATATTTTTGTTTTAGTGCCTTTTAAAAAAATGTACTTATTTTTTGAGAGAGAGAAAGTGGCAGGGAGGGACAGGAGGAGAAAGAGAGAGAGACTCTCAAGTAGGCTCCAGGACCTGAGGAAAAATCAAGAGTCAGACACTTAACCAACCAGACACCCCTCAGTGCCTTTTTAAAATTTCTCTTTGATATATATATGTATATATGTATACATATATACGTATATATGTATACATATATATATATGAATGGGGTTGTTGGGTCATATGGTAATTCTATTTAATGTTTTAAGGAAGTGCCAGACTGTTTTCCACAGTGGCTGCATGACTATGGCCATCCCAGGGGGCATGTGGTAGTATGTCATTGTGCTTTTGGTCTGCAGTTCTCTAATGGAACATCAGCATTTAAGCACAGGCTTCAAAAATGTTAAGAGAGGAGACAAAGAATGAGAGGAGTAAGACTGTAGCCAACATGGTCTCCTGGACTTATAACACCCCCAAGAATTCTCTTTGGTAATCAAAGTGACCTTTGGTATCTTTTAAAAAAAATATTGTTTGTATATTTATTTATTTGAGAGAGAGAAAGAGCACAAGTGAGGTGAAAGGCAGAGGAGGAAGCAGACTCCCCACCCAGGGCAGGACTTGATCCCAGAACCCCAGGATCATGACCTAAGCGAAAGGCAGATGCTTAACCTACTGAGCCACCCAGGTGCCCTGTGACTGTTCGTTTCTTATGTCTACTTTGACTTAAGTTGCCTTAAATGCCAAGTCTGGCATGACCTTTCCATAGTTTATAGTTAGTATCTCTGCAGTTTATGGTGCTCATTTATGTAGTTCGTCCATAGATAGCATAGTGTAGAAGTTAAGATCATGGGCTCTGGAGTGAGACTGCTTGGGTTTAAATGTTAGCTCAAGGAGGGGTCGCCTTCGGCAAGTTAAGTATCTCTTTCTCATTTCCTGTGTGTAAAATGAAGTTGGGCTAGCCATGGTGACTGCGATTGGTATGCAGTGCTTGGAATAGTGCCTGACACATGGTGAGTGCTTTGTATGTTTTTGTTTTAATTGTCATAATGGTGATGATTGTGATGCTGATGTTGATGATGGTGATGATGATTTATCTAGGTATCCATTTAGGAAAGGTGCAAGGGTAGGTTTATGCTGGATCAAACTGTAGGATTGAGAGTGGTGATTGTGTATTTACAAAAATGGGGCTCTTTGATAACATGCTATGTTTTCCATAGTTTTATTGTGGTACTAGTATCAGTGACACAGTACAGATTATTTACTCTTGTGGATTATAGTCTGTATTCCACAGGTCAGTCTACTAATTTATCAAATTTACATTTGGAACACAGATTTAGATGTGTTATTTGGATGGGGACTAGACTTTTTTCAGTTAATTTTTTTCTCCCCCTCCTCCCCCTCCTTTTCTGCCTTCCCCTACTCTCACTTCTCCTCCCACTCCTTCCCTCTCCTCCTCCTCCCCCTCCCCTTCTTCCTGTCCTCCTCCTCTTCCTTCTTTTTGGTTTATACTCTAGTATAACCATATTATTTTTAAACATTTTAAATTATGAAAGATATCATCATTTATAATTCCATCACTTCAGTGCATCCTATCCTAATTTCTAGTACATATCTTTTTGTATTTTCCCCTGGGCATTTTAAACATAATTATAATAATTCTACAAATAGAATAGACTGTCCCTACCCTCCTTTAAAGCTTATTTTCAGCTGCCCTATGAATCTTTTTTAATAGGTCCTAATTTTTGAAATTCCTCAACAGTTAACATTTAGATCCCATAAAAGATATATTTCCAAAATTTATAGATGTGAATAGAGAAAGAACCCTCTCCTATCTAGACATTTTATATACATACAATCTTGAAAGTGTGCCAAGGACTGTTTTATAGCTTTATGATAAAACCTATTATTTTTCTAAAGCAAGTAAAAAGAATGCTCAGCAGTGCCAAAATGTGTACAAAGAGTCAAAAATAATCAGCATATCATTTGAATTCTAAGTTTTGGCTTTGAGAGGTCTTAAATATAGATTCTGCAAATACTTACAGATAAGTAAACGGAGATAGAAAGATTAAGTGACATTTCTGTTTTCAGTTAATGTTAGAAATAAACACAGAAATCCAAAGGCTCTCCTTATTAGATGAGAAGATAACTTGTTCATATATTTTAGTACATAAACCTGTAAAGGAGATATGAACGCTTAAGCTGGGTTGAGATTTATGAATAATGCTATCAAATAAAGTGAGGCAATTATTTTTCAATTTTTAAAAGTTCTCATGTTATTTGGAATATGTCTTTTTCACCTTGTAAAAATGATACTTAAGAAAGTGGTGATGTTAGAGAATAAGGCGGTCACCGAATGGTAGGGAGGACACATGGCTTTTAGTGTTCAGAAACCCATACGAAGGGAGTCTGCAAAGAGTGCATTACTGAAGTAAGTTTAGGGAGATGGCAAGGATAGATGGTATGGAAACCTGTTACAACCGAAAATCAAACAGAAGTATAGGGACGCTTGGGTGGCTCAGTTGGTTAAGCAGCTGCCTTCGGCTCAGGTCATGATCCTAGCATCCTGGGATGGAGTCCCACATCGGGCTCCTTGCTCGGCAGGGAGCCTCCTTCTCCCTCTGCCTCTGCCTGCCGCTCTGTCTGCTTGTGCTCTCTCTCTCTCTGACAAATAAAAAAACAAACAAACAACCAAATAGAAGTATAAAAATATGGCTATATACATTCTTAAAAGAATACTTATATAAGAATGTAAAATCTGGGCACCTGGGTGGCTCAGTGGGTTGAGCCGCTGCCTTCGGCTCAGGTCATGATCCCAGGGTCCTGGGATCGAGTCCCGCATCAGGCTCTCTGCTTAGCAAGGAGCCTGCTTCTCCCCTCCCCTCTCTGCCTGACTCTCTGCCTACTTGTGTAATCTCTGTCTGTCAAATAAATAAATAAAATCTTTAAAAAAAAATAAAGAATGTAAAATCTTCCCTTAACTCAAAAATCAAAAGAAGACTGTATAAGGAGTGTCAAGTGTTAATTCAAAGGAACCAAATATACATCCTTTCTTTACTGCTGTATTGACTTGTGATGTCTTAAGATAGGCCAAATCTAAAGACCTTTTTTTTTTTTTTGGATCTGAAGAAAGAGAAGATTTTATTATATTTTATTTGAAATTTTGTTTATTTTTTGTAAGACTTCCAGTGGACAGAAGGCAAAGAGGCATGGGAGGGGAAAAGGACTTACAAGCAGCCTTTATAAAATTTAGACTAAGCAGTGTGGCACCCGATGCCCGTTATTCTGACTTTTCACCGAATGATAAGTTACTCACTTGTGTCTTTTTTGGATCCTGTTTGGCTTGACATACCATAAAAACATAGGATTTCAGGGGCGCCTGGGTGACTCAGTTGGTTAGGCGACTGCCTTTGGCTCAGGTCGTGGTCCTGGAGTCCCGGGATTGAGTCCCGCATCGGGCTCCCAGCTCTATGGGGAGTCTGCTTCTCCCTCTGACCTTCTCCCCTCTCATGTTCTCACTCTCTCTCTCAGATAAATAAATAAAATATTTTAAAAGAAAAAAACCATAGGATTTCATTATGGAGCTCTCGTTGTTTCAGCAGCTATTAAGTAAAATGCCTCTGAGGCTATCAGTGGACCTTGGGTTTGGAAAGAACTCTTGCTTTAGGTTTTCTGGCCTACCAAGAACATAGCCCATTTCATAAACACATGGGAACACAAAAATAGAAGAGGATAAAGCAGACTTTTAGGAAACGACTTTAAAAGTTTCCTGAGCTCTGAAGTTAAAAGACTTCAGTTTGACTCCTCACACCTATGTTGGGGACATTTGTTACCTCTCATGGTGACAATGGGGACATCTATCTCACCCGGTTGCTGTGAGGTTAAATGAGAGAGAGAGATAGGAAACCTAAACATGGTGCTGTAGGAATGTACGTGGTCCCTTCCTTGTGTGGAGGTTGAGGTCATCCTCAAATCACATAAGTTGTATTGTGGGCTCTAGTGATACCATGGAATACTGGTTCTCAGACTTTTAGTATGAAAGACTCCCCAGGGAATCTTATTAAGGTGAAGGTTCTTGTTCTGTCCCCAGAGCCCGATACAGCAGATCAGGGGTGGGGCACAGGAATATACATTTTTAACAAGCACTGGGGATAATTCTGATGAATGGGATCACCCTTTACAAAATACGTTTTGGAGGCTGTAGTAGAAGCCCTTTGAATCTGAAACTCTAATAGCCTGAATGGGTAAGTTTTCATGGCCCATCTTTTAACAGTTATCACTGGAAATGTAAATGTTGTACACAAAATTCCCATTGAGAAAAATACTTCAAGAATAACAATGTAAGATTAGGTAAATACCTGTTAATTTTTAGAAATATGCATATCACTTGTTAAAAGTACTTTACCAAAGATGAGCTTAATGTTTGAAATAAAGATAGAAAAGAACTTCTCTTTAGCACGCATCAACCTCCAACAAACTTTGAGTGTTTCTTTAGCAAAGGAAACAAATATTTAGAGACCAGGACCTAACATCCAAAGAGACTTTCTGCATCATCTCTCCTATAGTTGAGTCTGGGTGCCATTAGTGAGGGTACTCTGGCTAATCTTAATTGTCATGATGATGTGAGGAGATGTGGTATATTAGGTGATAAACCACATGGGGTAAATATCAAGAATCATTGTTAAGCTAGAGGATGGAATGAAACTAGAACAAAACAAGTCAGGCATTTGGTCTTGGTATTTCCTGTTGTTAGAGCTAGAATAGTTTACTTTTTCTGTTAAAATACAACAAGTCCTAATTTTTCCTCTAATAGTTATACAGTATAATATACACATACATATGTATCCACATGCATACACATATGCATATGTAGAGCCGTATTTGAGGGCTAAAAAGGAAGAGGCCCCAAGGGCTCTTTAGTATGCAATTAATATTTTGGTCAGAAAATCAGCAGATTGTTTCAGTATGGCTATGTGTTATGACATCATATTCCAGTAAAGTCATAATGAACAGAAATTTTGTTTGTCTCTGTGGCAAACCAAAATGAGTTTTGTAATTGTCAGCAGGCCTTAGTGATTATAGTGGCGCCCACTCCCTCTACTGTAGTTAAAGGTCTGTTAGCATTCCACTTGTGGGCCTCTGTTTTCAGAAGTGTATAATTAATTGTAAACATTTGCTCTATGGTGAAAGCTTGCCATAGAAGATCTTAGTACAGGAGTAAATTTTTGATTTCGGGTTGTCTGTTTTAAAGTTTTATAGTGTAACAAGTTAAAAATATGCACAGAATTCTGTGTAGGTGGAAAATTGAATTTTGTGATATACAAATGAAGATAACCTGCATTTATTATATTAGTCTGTTAATATATCTGCATTAAGGGGATCTAAAATCATAGGAAAGTGCACTTCAGGAATGCAGTAGGAAGTTGTGCACCTCAGTGTACTACTTACTGTAATCAAAGAGCAAAACAGATTGTGGTTTTTAATGCTTTTTTAGTCTTTGCATATTAAAAGTCTTTAACCATAAGTGATTTTTTTCTTCCTTTAACTTTTTTATATTTGCCGGTTAAAAATGAGAACATATGACATAATAAAAACACATTTAAAATACTTTATCTTAAAACAAAGTAATAGTAACCTGTGGGCCAAGAAAGTTGACTTTAAGAATTTAAAACAGTGACTGTTTCTTTTTTTTCATACTCTGGATTTCTCCACGATGTTTGACACTATTGATTTCCCTGACATTGTGCGGTAATTTCTTTTCTAACTCTGACCCTCTTTCATCTCCTTCACTGCCGTCTATTATTTCCCCTGCCTTTTGATCATGGGCCTCAATCAGATCCCAGCCTTAGGCTCTCTTTTTTGGTTCCTTTACACTTACCCTTTCCAGGTGCTTACCCACTCACGTGGTTTCAATTACTGCCTCCCAAATCTACATCTTCAGTGCTGATGTACCTTTCCAGTCCTTTACCTTTTGTAAACCTTCCCTAATTAGTTCCATCTGCCTTATAAATTCTTGTACGATGGGGTTGTCCAGTTTATCTCAGGGTGAATATGGAACACTGCTCTTTGGTTGTCCAGTAATCATCCAGAACACAGTAGGACTTCAGTTGGACTTCTCTTTGCTTGGAACACACATTTTTCAGCACTTGAGTGATTTTAACTTAATTTTTTGGCATTACATTGTAAATCCACTATTGCATCAAAGTTGATCCTTTTTAGTTTTGTTAAATTGCCCAAGTCAGTGGTCTTAATTCTCAGTCATCATTTTACTTGACCTGTGAGTATAATTTGACACAGTTGAGCACTCTCTTCTCCTAGAAAGACTTTTTCCCCTACGGTTTTTAGGAAGGACACTGTACTTGTCTGGTTTTTCTCCTGTTATTCCTTCCCACAGAGTTCTCCCTGTCTTGTGGCTTTTAAGATTTTATTTATTTTTGCAAGAGAGAGAATGAGCATGAGCTAGGTGGGAGGCAGAGGAAGAAGCAGACTCCCCACTGAGCAAGGAGTCTGATGTGGGACTTGACCCTGGGATGCTGGGATCATGACCTGAGCCAAAGGCAGACACTTAACCAACTAAGCCACCTAAGTGCCCCTGTCTGTGGCCCTAAATTCCATATGTATTGGTGATTCCCAAATTTTATATTCATTTTCGACCTCTTTCCTGGAATCCAGACTCAGAAATCTGACTATTCATTTGATATCTCCACTTGGATGTCTAAACAGGCTGAATAATTTAACACTTCCAAACCAGAGCTGCTGATACCCATGCCCAACAAACAAATCCTTCTGCAGTCTTCACCAGTTCATTGTATCTTCCATTTGTTCAGCTCAGAAACCCTGGGGTCATCTTCGACTCCTCTCATTTTCCGTAACTAATCCTTGGGTAAACCCTATCAGCTCTGATTTTTTGTTTGTTTGTTTAAAGATTTTATTTAGAGAGAGAGTACAGATGCACAGGGGTGGGCAGGGCCAGAGGGAGACTGAGTAAGATGATCTGGAACAGACTGCCTGGTGAGCACAGAGACCAACGAGGGGCTCAGTCCCATGACCCTGAGATCATGACCTGAGCCGAAATCAAGAGTCTGATGCTCAATCAACTGAGCCACCCAGACAGCCCCCCACCATCAGCTCTACTTTTGAAATTCATTTACAATCCAGCTGCTTCTCATTGCTTGCACTGCTGCCACCCTAGTATAGGCCTCTGTTGCTTTTCTCCTATATTATTGTAATAGTCTCCTGATAGATCTCCTTGCTTCCATGATCATTTGCCTACAGTCTATTCTCAACATAATCATCAGGTGTTCCTTCCAAAATGCAAGTCAGGTGTGTTGCTTCTCTTCCAAACCTTCTAGTGGCTGGCCATTTCACCCAGGGCAAAAGTCAAATCCCTACAATAATTTCTAAGTAAGGCCCTATGGAATCTGGCTACTACTTTTCATTTCTTAACTTTTCTTTCCTTATCCCTCCACTATAGCCAGATAGGCATCTTCTGAATTACTTGAATGTGCTTGGCACACTGCTGCCCCAGGGCCTTTGCACTTGCTGTTTTCTCTGCCTCAAGTGCACTGTTCCAGATATCTGGGTGGCTTCCTCCCTCACTTATTTTAGGCCTTTATACAGTTGTCATCTTCTCAATGAGACCCTCCCTGATCACCCTGTCTAAAACCCACCTCCCTGACAGTTATGACTTTTCCTTTTTCTGTTAAACTTAGATCTCTAACACACTAGATATTCTGCATATTACCTTATATATTATCTGTCTTACCCAGTACAATGTGTTTTTGTTCATTGTTTTATTCCCTTGTCATAGAGAATGTCCTCCATAAGTAATTATTGAATTAATGAATTGTATTACATATCCTCTTAATTTTTTCTTAATTTCTTCTAGTTCTTTCTTCATTCAGCCCTTTTATCCCTTCATATTTACATCACTGCTTCTTCCTAGTTGTGACTCCATCAGTTGTTGAACACAAACCTGCTAAAATTTTTTCTTTAAATATATTTTATTATGATATTGCTTACCTGCTTAAGAATTGGCTTATGTTCCCATTCTTTCTTATGTCCAGTCTGATCTTCTTGTTACTTGGCAAAGGACTTATTCCTTTGGAATGGAGTAGTAGCTCTCTCTTCCCCTCCCATGTCTAGCCATAACTGTCTTCTGCTGAAGTCACCATCCTCTGCATGTTGTCCCCTAAGTGGGCTTACCAGTCTCCTGCCTCTGTTGTGGCCCCCTTCAGCACCAGACCACTTGGCTCACATCTCTTAAGATCTGGCTGAAAACTTCTACTAAAAGTTTTCTGTGATATAATTGAATAATTTCTATTATGTTATATTCAATATTGTTTTCTGTAATATGCTTTTCATGGAGAAATATGTCTATAGCTATATTGACTCATATTTTATAATATGAGTCATATTTTATAAATAGTATAATTTTAATTTATATAATATATAATTTATAATATATAATATATAATTTATAATTTATATATAATTTATATTTATATATATAATTTATATATTTATAATTTATATATAAATTATAAATATATAATTTATAATATATAATATATAATTTAAATTTTATTATATGAGTCATATTTTATAAATACATTCATGAGGTTAATACTTGGCTAGGGTGAATGAGAGAGTATATAGTACTTTATATGGTTGCTATCATTTTCAAGAAAACAAATCTTACTCATGATTACAGAATGGCTTTACTGAACTAACGTTAATATTTTTATTTTTTTTTATCTTAGGTATCATTGCCCAATGCCCAAGATCTTTTATGTTCAGCTGACTGTAGGAAATAATGAATTTTTTGGGGAAGGAAAGACTCGACAAGCTGCTAGACACAATGCTGCAATGAAAGCCCTTCAAGCACTGCAGAATGAACCTATACCGGAAAAGTCACCTCAGGTATGTTGCCGCTACATGTGAGAGTCTCTTCCTTGTAGTTAGTTCCCCAGTGAGATTATTGACAAGACAAATAATTGTGTTTCTAAAAATAAAAGAAATAATATCTTCTGATAGGAAAGAATATTAGAGTGGTGACCTGCTATGATTTCCTTCTCAGATCACCTGTCTACTGTACCAGACTCATGTGTTCCTGCTAGGATGACCTTACCTTTGAGAACTTTGGTCCACCTATGGATTTTTTTTCTCAGGCCGCACAGTATTTGGGGACGTGAACAAGCTTGAGAAGTTGCATTCATTTACCCTTCATTTAATGCTATGTTTATTGAGCATAGATTACATATTGTGTTCATTTAGAATCAAGGAGTTTCAAGTGGAAGAGATTTTCATAGATTTGTTTCAGTCCTGTTTTACTTTACAGACCAGGTATCAAGGCTGATGTTGAGTAATTGCACCCATGGCTTTAGCAGCCTTCTTTCTTGATTTCAAAATAGTATCTTTGGCTCAGACATGTCTTATTAGTCACCTTGTTTTTGAGCTCTTCACTTAGTTATTGCAAATTCTTCTGTTCAACCCCTACATTTCCCCTGCCCTCAAACCTCTTGTCCTCCCCCTTTGAGATTCATCTTAGTTAATGGCTGACTTAGGTATTTTTCTGCTTGTACACTTTCATTATGACTCTTACCTGTTTGCTTATCTGTTTTCACACTAAGTCATAAGTTTCTTGGCAGTAGGAATACTGTCTCTTTTTATCTCTAATACCCTGGATTCAACATATATGAATCTTTTCAGAATTATGTGTTAAAGAAGTGAATAACCAAATCGATGCCAAAGCCAGACATAGAGCTCCAAAATCCTGATTTGCATCCTATAAGCTTTCTATAATTTGGTCTTTACAGAAGATTAAGAAGCATATTAGAATATCAGGGAAAGTGTTATGTGTCTGTGTGGATGGGGGATAGACAGAGAATTGAGTCTGGGGACATAGTATGAATTCAAATTAGTATATGGTTAAGTAAAAGATTTCCACACTCAGCATTTATCCTTCCACTTTGAGCAAAAAATAAAAAATGAAAAACAAAACAAAAACCCCTAAAAATTAAATTACAAAAAAGTCTCTCAGCGAAGTCCACTACTCCTGTTGTTATATGGATAGGAACCCACAAGATACAGTCCCTGGTTTCTTGTTTCCTACTGTATTTTAAATAGGCTCTCTTAATTGTAAATATATGTACAGTTTGTTACAAAGTGAAGATTAATCGTCATCCTATTTTTTGTGATTTAGAATGGCGAATCAGGAAAAGAAATGGATGATGACAAAGATGCGAATAAATCTGAGATCAGCTTAGTGTTTGAAATTGCTCTGAAGCGAAATATGCCCGTCAGTTTTGAGGTATGTGCTCAGTAGTGATCTTTCATTTCTCTCTCCCTGCTCCTCACTGTTTAAAATAAGCAAACAGGGACGCCTGGGTGGCTCAGTTGGTTAAGCGGCTGTCTTCGGCTTATGTCATGATCCCAGCATCCTGGGATCGAGTCCCACATCAGGCTCCTTGCTCGGCAGGGAGCCTGCTTCTCCCTCTGCCTCTGCCTGCCACTCTGTCTGCCTGTGCTCGCTCTCTCTCTCTCTCTAACAAATAAATAAATAAAATCTTTTAAAAAAATAATAAAATAAAATAAGTAAACAAATTAATCAGCCATATACTAGTATCCTGAAAGAGTTAATGTGCTTCCTTATGTTCAAACTGTGTATCATCAAATCATATAGGCCCTGGGGAAAATAGAACTAGTATAATATCATGGATTTCTGCTGATCTCTTTGGCTTTTCTGTATTAAATAATTTGTATATATGACATTTTAATTTTCATCATAAAATTTATTTTGTGAGTATAAGATAATTTGTAGTAAGGCTTGGTGTTTTTAATAGGATTAAATTGAAAGTATTCAAGTTAATAGTGACATGTATATATTACTACTAAATTCTTCTAAATTTGTGGAACCAAAATAGGTTTAAATTTAATTTTTACTAATAAATCACTAAGAAGTAATTAAGCAGGTCTCTACAACCAGATAAACATGTCACAAAATGTTTACAAAATGTGAAATTTAAAAGGAAAATTTTTAAATTATTATAATAACTTCCTTCATTCAAAAAAAAATAACCTCCTTCATTCAGAGGTCACTAATTTTGTAACTCAAATATCTAGAAAATAGGCAAAACCCAGGAAATAAGCTGAAATGGTTATGGAGTATCCTTCAAATTATGGATGTTCACTGACTAGAAAGCTCCCACATTTTATTTACTGCCAAGATCAACTGACCTCGACTGAGAACCTATCCTTAGACACAATTCTCCTCAGTTGGCTTATCTGATCTTTTACCTGATGGCAGATTAAAAGCAGCAAAATGAGGAAGGCAGGGATGGAATATACTTGGGGGTCTGTTGGTTCCACCAAGAAATGATAGGGGAAATATAGAAAACCTATCAAAAGGAATTACATATACTCAAAAGTTATTGGAACATGGGGCTTTTAAAGGCTACAATGAATAAGAACAGTTTTATAAGTCTTAGAAGTCCTTGGAAGCATTAATATAGTATAGAATATTTAGTTTTCATAATGATGATCTAATTTGAGTAATAAAAAAGGTCAGATATATTTAGTATTCTGTCAAGTCATTAAGCCCGTACTTTTTTTTTTTAATTGAAGGGGCTATCCATCAAAGTAATTAAAATAAACAGTTTTGGTGTTTCAGCTAGTAAACTGAAATTAAATAGGAAGTATGATTATCATAAGTTTCTTATCCCCAATAGTGTTGGATTATTGAGATAATAATCCAATATTATTGGATTAATCCAATTGGATACAATCCAACTGTGTTGTTTTGTATCCTGTGTTGTTTCTCTTTTCCTTTCCTAATTAGTATCTAATATTAGAAGACAGAATTTTAATATAAAGTTAAATGTTAAACTGTTTAGGGTATCTTTTATAGGTCAGGTTTTTGAAGGAGACTAAAGTTTTGAGCATTTGGGTTTTGGAAGGCATCTTTCCTCCAAAAGCTGGTATAGTTTAAAGAATACAGAATGTTTAGGAACATTCACAGCTATTCCATTTCTAAGATATGTATTTTTTTATGGTATGATGTTGCAGAGAGTAAACGTTCCTTTCTATAAAACAGCCTTTGAGGCCTCCATCAAAAAATAGGTTATTTTCACCCATAAGTTATTTTTGAGAGGCTTCCACATGAAGGATGCTTTATGGGCTAGAGAACCCCAGGAAGAAGTAGTCTTGTACTTCAGTAACTTATTATAGGGAAGAAATTAGAGATGCACACAGTTAAATACAAATTATTGTTTTGGATGGTCTGTGTATGTAATCCAATATGGTATGTTTTATATTCTTAATTTTCTGTTCCGTAAGAAACTGGGTCACCATAATTAGAATTGCCTATTTTAAGCTAGTAAAACACAAATTTTGACTATAATTGAGTGTATTTATTTGTTTTTTGTTCTTTCGACTTCAGCTCATTAAGCATCATAAGTATCATAAGTGAATGTGCCTATATAATATCTATATAACTTTATTAAAGAAATCTATAATTTTGGCATAATTCTTTATAATTTCAATTTTGATTATGATATGAACATTTTAAAAAGATTCATGTGATGAGAACATTTCTTAAGTGCCTATATGAAATATTTTACTTATATTTAATAGGTTATTAAAGAAAGTGGACCACCGCATATGAAAAGCTTTGTTACTCGGGTGTCAGTGGGAGAGTTCTCCGCAGAAGGAGAGGGAAATAGCAAAAAACTTTCCAAGAAGCGCGCTGCCACCACCGTCCTCCAGGAGCTTAAGAAACTTCCGCCTCTTCCTGTGGTTGAAAAGCCAAAATTATTTTTTAAAAAACGCCCTAAAACAATAGTAAAGGTAAGTGTCTGCTTGTGAACACTGGTTAGTTTCGCTGTATCAGTATGATGGTAACTGTAGATAAAAGTTTTTCTGTAGGGCATGCACCTACACCTGTGGATTATATGCAGCCCCAGAGTTAAGGGTGGCCCTGGACTGTAAATTAATAACCATTCCGTGTTCTTTTAGACACTGGACACCTGCGTTTGTTCATCAAACAATCATACCTTCCATATTTATTGTTCTCTATGGTTTTAAAAGATACTTTCTCATTCATGATCACCTTTCGTGTGCTTCTCCTCAGGACTGTGCAAGGTAGATGACTTTACCCCTTTTTCACAACTAAGGTTTTGTGAAACATGTCCAAAGACTTTGCTTACTCTGATTCACCTGGGGCTGCAGAGCAACTTGAACTACTCTGATTTCCAGGCCTGTGTTCTTTCTGCACGCTAGTCTGTGCTATAGTGACTTCTCGGGATATCCTGAAATGGTGGTAGGTTACAGGGTAATAATCACATGAATGATACTAATGCCGGTGAGAGCAGCCGCAGCTAGTGCACATAAAACACTGTGTGTCCCAGCATTTCATGTGCTTTATCACATTTAATCCTCATAGCAGCCCTGTAAGGTAAGTGGTAGTATTTTGTTTCTATTCTTTCAGTCATGTATACCTTGCCAAAGAAGAAAACAAAGCATGCTATTTTTCAAGATGTTGTAACTCTTTCTTTTACTAGAGCAGATTTTTTGTTGTTTACACCACCACCACCACCAAGTAAAAAAGGAATGAGATGATTCAGCGCTGAGTACAGGACGCTGCCTGTGAGTGCTCAGTATGTAGGCCGTGCGTGAGCTCGAGTTCCATTCACAGAAGGTCTTCAGCTGCTGGCGTGTCAGTTGCCAAGTGAATGTCATGTAGCGGACTTCTGGTTAGGTTCTACAGATCAGGGATTACAAAATTTAAGCAGGGTTAACCCTTGAACAACATGAGTCCATTTATATGCAGATTTTTCCTGTAAATACAGTATGGTAAATGTATTTTCTTTTCCTTATAATACGTGTAACATACATAACACATAGAATATGTGTTAATTCACTGTTTTAAGTTATTAGTGAGACTTCTGATCAACCGTAGATTATTAGTATTTAAGTTTTGGGGGAGTCAAAACAAAAAGAAGTTATATAGGGATTTTTGATGGAGTAGGACATAGGTGTTTGCTCCCTCACGTTCAGGGGTCAACTGTACATTTTCTCTTTGATGAACCTCTTTTGTTCAGATTGTACAATGGTACAACTGCAGTATTTTTATAGATTTTCTGCCTTTTGCACCTTTGTTTAATTTAAATATACATGCATATGTATTTACATAAATAAATATATAAACGTGTGTTCCTCTTATTTTTTTAAAAAAGATTTTATTTGACAGAGAGAGGACACAAGCAGAGGGAGTGACAGGCAGAGGGAGAGGGAGAAGCAGGCTCCCTGTTGAGCAAGGAGCCCGATGCAGGGCTCGATCCCAGGACGCTGGGATCATGACCTGAGCTGAAGGCAGACACTTAATGAACTGAGCCACCCAGGCACCCCGTACATGTGTTCTTCTTAATGAATACTATCATTATCTCACTGAGAAGGTGTGGGTTATGTGTTCCTTGAAATAGCATTCTACCTTATATGTAAGGTGGACTAAAAATAAATGCCAAATAGATCCATTTGTCCTGAGTCCTGCTGGTTCTGAGGGCTGGCTTTCATTCATATCAGGTGGTTAGGGAGTAGGATCTGGCTTTAAGAACACAATGTTTAGAATCAGTTTTGAGTATGAATCCCTGTAACCTGAGTAAGTTTACTTAACTTTTATAATCTTGTATTTATTTATTTATGAAGGTAGGAATAATAATTGAACTTGCTTCATACGATTGTTACATGTTAACTGAATTATACACAGAATGCATTAGTAATTATTATTAAATATTTATTAACAATATAAATTATAAGAGCTCAGTAAATATTAACTATTGTTATTTCATATGTAACTCTGTCTATTCACATTTTAGATGTATGTGAATATATCCATGGTCTATTTTCTTCAATATTTTTTAAAGAATTTTTGTAAAAATACACAGTAGAAATACAATGAAATATTAGTGTCAGGTGTACAATATACTGACTCAGTGCTCTACATATTACTGAGTATTTTGTCATTATTTGTCACTTCATTATAACACTATTATTGACTATATTTCCTATGCTATACTTTTCATCCTTGTAACTTATTTATTTTGTAACTGGAAGTTTTTAGCTCTTAATCCCTGTCACCTATTTCACCAATTCCCCTTCCCTCTGCCAACCACCAGTTTGTTCTCTGTATTAGTGAGTCTGTTTTCATTTTTTTGTTTGTCTTAAGTCTATTTATATATAAAATCTTTAGCTTTTCCATGATGGAAGAACACTGCTCTGTATCAGAATGGCAGCACAAAACTGGTCACAATAATTTCCAACTAATTTATTAAATTAAATTGCATCTTTTTAAAGATTTTATTTATTTATTTATTTGACAGAGAG
This sequence comes from Taxidea taxus jeffersonii, assembly GCA_003697995.1. NCBI lineage: Eukaryota > Metazoa > Chordata > Mammalia > Carnivora > Mustelidae > Taxidea > Taxidea taxus. The sequence goes on from ML099365.1 coordinate 20,389, forward strand.
AGAGAGAGAGAGAGATCACAAGTAGGCAGAGAGGCAGGCAGAGAGAGAGAGGGAAAGCAGGCTCCCTACTGAGCAGAGAGCCCGATGTGGGGCTTGAACCTAGGATCCTGAGATCATGACCTGGGCCAAATGAGAGGCTTAACCCACTGAGCCACCCAGGTGCCCCAACTAAGTTGAATCTTAATAAGTTTCAAATAGTGAGCCATTAGACTAGAAAAGATCTGTACATTTTTATGATAGGATATAAACATAACCCTCATTGTTTTTAACTATAGCCATTAAGGGCAAGATTATTGTTTAGATGTTATTCCCCAGATTGGTGATAAACATTTTGAATTTTCAGTATTTTTAGCTGCTACTTCTGGTGTATAAGCATGTTATTCCAGAACTTTCCTCCTATCTACCATTCAGATCTCAGCTTGAACTTGACTTCTTTAGGGAAGCCTTCTGTGTTCTCCCCTGCTCCCAGATTAGGTTAGCCCCTGCATTTTTCCTCACATACATCACACTTGGAATTGTTTGTACCATGTCTGTCTTATGTTAAAATAAAACCTATAGATATCTTCTGAAATGTAAGGTTATTTTGAGAAAGCAGCATGCTTACAATGAATTGGAATCTAGATAATTTTAAGTATGGTGGGCCAATAAATGGGTAGGTTGAAATAATATCTTAGTTTGCAGCATTTTTATCCTTCCTTATAGGTCTTATACATCTAGGCTCTACAGTTCCTTATTATGTAGTAGAAGCAGAGAATAAACTGTTGATGATATACTTTGATTTTATTTAAAATAAAATATCACATTATTTTAATTTTCTTAATCATGCTGTGATGTAGCTATTATTCTGTCTTACAGATGGGATCCTTGATGTTTAAAAAACTTACCCAAGATCATGTAACAGGTTCCAGGTCTAGTCATGTCTGATTCTAGTGCCCATTTGAAAGTGGTTGATTGTGAAGTCTTTTTGGATTTTAAAATTAACTGTACAGAATTACCTTGTTAAAATCTAAGACTGCCCTATGGATGTCTCTGGGTTTATATATTTCTTTTTAAAGATTCTATTTATTTATTTGACAGAGAGAGATCACAAGTAGGCAGAGAGGCAGGCAGAGAGAGAGGGAAGCAGGCTCCCCGCTGAGCAGAGAGCCCGTTGTGGGACTCAATCCCAGGACCCTGCGATCATGACCTGAGCTGAAGGCAGCGACTTAACCCACTGAGCCACCCAGGCACCCTATATTTTGTTTTTTAATGTGGTTCTCTTCTGTAAGATGGGACTTCAGAGAAGTGTTTCTGATGTTGGGGGTAAAATTTTCTGAACATAACAGTTACAAGACTTTCTATACTAGTTTGTGGAGAGATAACATAAAACTTCCTATCCAAGGAATAACTTAATTGTCAAGGATGCTAATAGTTAATTTCAGTCAAGGGACGGAACTAGCCAGTCTTAATGTTCTCAGACTTCATTATTATCAAATTGGATTTAAGCATCTCCTTTTTTGTCACTGGAATCCATATCAACAACAGTGTTTTGGAACTTGCCATTTTTTTTAAGAGGAGGGAGAGAAGGGTAGGGGGAGAGGAAGAGAGAGAATCTTAAGCAGGCTCCATGCCAAGTGTGGAGCTGGATGTGGGTCTCAGTCTCATAGCCCTGAGATCATGACCTGAGCCAAAATCAGGAGTCACGTGCTTAACCAACTGAGCCACCCAGGTGCCCCATGGAACTTAAGAACATTTTTATAAAAGAGGCAAATTAAACAATGGAGACAATGTATCATTGAAAGTACATTTTTGGGACGCCTGAGTGGCTCAGTTGGTTAAGCGGCTGCTCCTCTGCCTCTGCCTGTGCTCGCTCGCTCTCTCCCTCTCTCTCTGACAAATAAATAAATAAAATCTTTAAAAAAAAAAAAAACAAAAGAAAGTACATTTTTATTTGAATATCTTCATGAGCTAGGCAGGCTTCTTGTGCTAGACTCAAAGGCTTCCCTTCACCTTTTTATTGAGACCCCAATCTTAGACTTACAGCTTATTGTCTGTATTCATCTTTTCTCACCAGTACTTTACTTCCTTTATAATTCATTTAGTTTTCATTTTTCTGGTATGTAAGTAGAGGTAGAAACCATTATTTTATCAAAAGTTAACATTTTCGGGACGCCTGGGTGGCTCAGTTGGTTAAGCGGCTGCCTTCGGCTCAGGTCATGATCCCAGGGTCCTGGGATCGAGTCCCACATCGGGCTCCTTGCTCAGCAGGGAGCCTGTTTCTCCCTCTGCCTCTGCCTGCCTCTCTGCCTGTGCTCACTCTCTCTGATAAATAAATTAATAAAATCTTAAAAAATAAAAAGTTAACATTTTCCTTTCCCCTTCTTCTGCCTATTATAGTACTAAAGTTCTAAGTCTTTTTCTTCTCTTTCTCTCCTCTAGGCTGTGGTCCATACTTTTAGGGCTTCAATTCAGTCTTTATATAGATGATTCCCAAATTCTCTTCTGTGCTGTACACTCCTCTTGGACATCTTCACTTTGTAATTTCACAGGCACATCAAAGTCATCATAACCTCCTTATCCTCCAGCATTACTTATGACAGTGCTTGGCATCACCATCCTGCTGCTGAAACAAAAGCCTGGGAGTCATTTTTTTAAAAATTTAATTTAATTTTTTTCAGTTTTCCAAAATTCATTGTTTATGCACCACACCCAGTGCTCCATGTAATACGTGCCCTCCTTAATACCCATCACCAGGCTCACACCCCCACCCCCAATCCTCCATTTGCTTCTCAGAGTCCACAGTCTCTCATGGTTTGTCTCCCCCTCCAGTTTCCCCCAACTCACTTCTCTCCATCTCCCAGTGTCCTCCTTGTTATTCCTATGCTCCACAAGTAAGTGAAACCATATGATAATTGACTCTGCTTGACTTATTTCACTCAACATAATCTCTTCCAGTCCTGTCCATGTTGATACAAAAGTTGGATACTCATCCTTTCTGATGGATGCATAATACCCCATTGTATATATGGACCATATCTTCTTTATCCATTCATCTGTTGAAGGGCATCTTGGCTCTTTCCACAGTTTGGCAACCATGGCCATTGCTGCTATGAACATTGGGGTACAGATGGCCCTTCTTTTCACTACATCTGTATCTTTGGGGTAAATACCCAGTAGTGCAATTGCAGGGTCATAGGGTAGCTCTGTTTTTAATTTCTTAACGAATCTCCACACTGTTTTCCAAAGTGGCTGCACCAACTTGCATTCCCACCAACAGTGTAAGAGGGTTCCCCTTCCTCCCCATCCTCTTCAACACTTGTTGTTTACTGTCTTGTTAATTTTGGCCATTCTGACTGGTGTAAGGTGGAATCTCATTGTGCTTTTGAGTTGAATCTCCCTGATGGCTAGTGATGTTAAACATTTTTTCATATATCTGTTGGCCATTTGTATTTCTTCTTTGGAGAAGTGTCTGTTCATGTCTTCTGCCCATTTTTTGATGTGATTATCTGTTTTGTGTGTGTTGAGTTTGAGGAGTTCTTTATAAATCTTGGATATCAGCCCTTTATAGTGTCATTTGCGAATATCTTCCTGTGAGTCATTTTTAACTTCTTTCTTAGCCATTTTATCCAGTCAATCATCAAGTTCTGTTGAATCAATTATCAGGTTAAGTATTTCTTAAGTTTGTTCATTTTTTTCCATTCCTCTGCCACCTTTTTGGTTCAACTCACAATCATCTCTTGCCTGAACTGCTGTAGCAGGTTGTTAATTGGCCTTCCTATAGAACTTTTGATATCAACTGATCTTTTAAAAGGTGTTATCTTTTAGAGACATCAGTCAGATCATGTCATGCCTCTGCTTGTAATTTCCCATTGCTCCTTGGATAAAGTCCAAAATCATAAACATAATTTAAAAGATCCTGCAGGATCTGACCTGCAGCACCAAATTAGATATGGTCGTGACCCAACAGTTCTCAGGAGGAGCTCACTGTATATGTAAGTTTAGTGTAACATCCATCATCTGTAACATAGTGATAACCCTTATCTCTTATACCTGTTGTAGAAGAAATTTTTACCATGTGATAAATATAAAGCTTTATTTCTAGAAATAATAAATGAAGAAAGTCCATATCCACAGAGATTTGCAAAGGTTTTTTTGTTTTTAAACCTTTTAGAAGGCACTAAAACAGCCATATGTAAGTTTAAAAAGATTTAAAAAGCTTTCCTCACAAAAATTACCCATATAGTGTTAAAAATAGAGTGTCTTCTAAATGGTCTATATAATATTTGTTGGTCAGTTAAAAAGCATACTAAGTAAAAGTAAGATCTACTGCCCAACTTGAATATAAAACGTTTCTCAGTGAGATTGAAGCTGTGTGTGAGCCCCTCTCCTGTCACATCCATATACCACCTCACATAGTTAATCATAATCATTGGTTTTATATTTAACAATTTCTTACCTTATAAATTTACTATGTGTTTGTTTTTCTGAAAAAATGGCATTTGGTTAGTTAGCTTTTAAAACAGCTTTGTTAAGGTATAGTTGACATATAATGAACTGTACATATTTAAAGCATATGATTTGATATGCTTTGATATATGTGTACACCTGTGTAACCATGACCGTAATCAAGGTAATGAACCTACCCATCGCTCCCAAAAGTTTCCTCATGCCCCTCTATAATTCCTCCCGTCTTCTGTTTCCAAGAAACTACCCTTTTTTTGGCTGGCTTCTTTCACTTAGCATAAATCATTTCAAGATTCATTCATGTTGTTGCATGTATCAGTTATTGGTTCTATTTTAGTGCCAGTAGTGTTTTGTTATATAATTACACCAACCTTTGTTTATCCATTCATCCTTTGGTGGATATTTTGGATGTTTTTCATTTGGGGCTATAAATAAAGCTGCTATGAACATCTCTGTATAAATCTCATGGGCTAAGCTTTCCTTTTTTTAGGAGGGAGTGGTAAATGCTTGGAAGTGAATGACTTGGTCATTTAGGAGGTACATATTCAACATTTTAAGAGATGGCCAGTTGTTTCTTAACATGAATGTACTGTTTTATATTCTCATCAGCCATGTGTCCTTTCTAATACATAGTATAGTCTTAAATTTCAATTGTGAAGATACATGTGTATTGATACCTTATTGTGGTTTTAATTCACATTTCTCCAGTGACTAATGATACTGAGCTTTTTTAATGTGTTTGGTAGCACATGAAGCTTGATGAAGTGTTCTTCAGATCTTTTGCCCATTTAAAAAAATTAAGGAATTTAAATAATAATAAAAATAATAAAATTTAAATAATAATACTTATTACTGAATTTTGAGAGGTCTTCATATACTTAGGATACAAGTTAGTTTTCAGTGAGAATTCTTTTTTTTTATTGAAGCATAAATGACATGCAATATCCTCTTAGTTTCAGGTGTACATCATAGTGTTTCAGTATTTTTTTTTTAAAGATTTTATTTATTTATTTGTTAGAGAGAGCGAGCACAGGCAGACAGAGTGGCAGGTAGAGGCAGAGGGAGAAGCAGGCTCCCTGCCGAACAAGGAGCCCGATGTGGGACTCGATCCCAGGGTACTGGGATCATGACCTGAGCCGAAGACAGCCGCATAATCAACTGAGCCACCCAGGCGTCCCATGTTTCAGTATTTTTATACATTATGAAATGATCCCCATGAAGTCTTGTTACCATCTGTCACCATACAAAGTTGTTATAATATTACTGACTACATTCCTTATGCTGTACATTACATCCCTATGACTTATTTATTTTATTACTGTAAGTTTATATCTCTTAATCCCCTTTACCTATTTTACTCCTCTCCCCCCGCAAGTTCTTGATCAGATATGTGGTTTGCAAATATTCCAAGCCTATGACTTGTCCTTTTGAAAGAAGAGAAATTACTAATTTTGAAAAATTCCAGTTTATTATTTTTATGGAATATGATTTTAGGGTTGTACCTAAGCAGTTGTCACCTAACCAAGTCACAAAAATTTCACCTGTATTTTCTTCTGGAAGTTTTATGGTTACAGATATTACATTTAAGTCTGTAAACCATTTGAGTTATTTTTTTGTAATGGTGTGAGGTATGAAGTTTCGGGGTTTTTCTTTTTTTGCCTATGAATATTCAGTTGTTCTAGTACCAGGGGTTGAAAAGACTGCCCTTTCTCCAATGAATTGCTTTTGCACCTTTGTCAAAAATCAGTTGACCATATTTGTATGTGTCTGTTTCTGGATGTTGCTGTGTTTCATTAATCTTTTTGTCTATCTTTATGCCAATACTATACATACTGTCTTGATTAGCATTGCTTTATAATAAATCTTGAAATCAGGTAGTCTGAGTCCTCCAGTTTTGTTCTATTTTTCAGTCATTTGCTTATCTGTCTTTTGCATTTCTACATGAATCTTAGCATTAGCTTATTAATTATTATAAGAAAAAGCCTAGTGGGATTTTGATTGGGATTGCAATGAATTGATCAGTCTGAAGAGAAATGACATTTTAAGAATATTGAGTCTTCTGATCCATGTCTGTCCATTTATTGAGATCTTGTTTAATTTCAGCAGTGTTTTGTGGTTTTAGTGGGCTTTACATAAATTATATCATCCTGTATTTATTCTTCTGTGCTTGCTTTTCTTAAAGCGTTTTTCAAAAAATTCATTCATTTTGAGGCATGTAGCTATCCTTAATTCATTTTCTTTTCTTTTTTTTTTTTAAAGATTTTAATTATGTATTAGAGAGAGAGAAAGAGAAAGCCCAAGCAGAGAGATCGGCAGGGAGATTGGCAAACAGAGGGAGCTCCCCGATGAGCAAGGAGCCCGATGCGGGACTCAATCCCAGGACTCTGGGATCATGACCTGAGCCAAAGGCAGATGCTTAACCGACTGAGCCACCACTAATTCATTTTCATTGTTATTTGCCATTCTACGATATAAATAAGCCATACTTTATTTGTTCTTTTACTGATGACTGTTGAGGTTGTTTCTAGTTTTTTTGCTATTTCAAATAATGTAGCTCTGGATATTCTTGTACCTGTTGAGCTAGTGTATATGGGCAACAGTTTAGTAGGGGTATAACATACCTGTGAGTAGGCTACTGGTTTTTGTCTTTGTCGCATTGTTTTTCAATTTATATTACTATCACTGTATAAGTTTTTTTTTTTAAGTTTATTTATTTTTTAGTAATCTCTACACCCAGTGTGGGGCTTGAACTTATGGCCCCAAGGTCAAGAATTGCATGCTCATTTGATTGAGCCAGCCAGGTGCCCCAGTATTGTATAGGTTTTTGTTAGTCTTCATTCTCACTAATTGGGGCTGTCAGACTTCTTAATTTTTGGTAAGTGGATGGGTTTGAAATAGTGTCTCACTATGGTTTTATTTATTTATTTATTTTTAAAAGATTTTATTTATTTATTTGACAGACAGAGATCACAAGCAGGCAGAGAGGCAGGCAGAGAGAGAGAGGAGGAAGCAGGCTCTCCG
>ML099366.1:0-14874 GCA_003697995.1 Taxidea taxus jeffersonii
TTTTTTTTTTTTTTTAATTTATTTATTTGTCAGAGAGAGTGAGCACAGGCTGACAGAGTGGAGGGTGGCGGGCAGAGAGAGAAGCAGGCTCCCTGATGAGCAAGGAGCCCGATGCGGGACTCGATCCCAGGATGCTGGGATCACGACCTGAGCCGAAGGCAGCCGCTTAACCAACTGAGCCACCCAGGCGTCCCTACCCATTAACTTTTCTAACTCCATACCCTTGTGAGCTAGGAGTGGTACCTCGCTTATCAATCCCTATGGGACAGTGGTCTGTCCCATTCTATAGATCACAGGGCTATTCCCACAAAAGGCAGGAAGAGTAACAGTGGAAATCAAAACAGAAACAGTCAATCCTCAGTGGAAGATAACCTGGCAAGATACAAGTTGGGTCATCAATCTGAAATAAATCACATAAATATAGTCACTATTTTAAATATTCTTTTTTTAATTTTTTTAAAGATTTTATTTATTTATTAGAGAGAGAGAGAGAGAGAGCGAGCACAGGCAGACAGAGAGGCAGGCAGAGGCAGAGGGAGAAGCAGGCTCCCTGCCAAGCAAGGAGCCCGAAGTGGGACTCGATCCCAGGACGCTGGGATCATGACCTGAGCCGAAGGTAGCCGCTTAACCAACTGAGCCACCCAGGGCGTCCCACTATTTTAAATATTCTTACATTCTAACTACTGATGTTTAGCACTTGTGCTTCAATAATGGGAATAGTTTTTTTTAACTTAATTTTATTTTTTCAGTGTTCCAACATTCATTGTTTATTCACAACAATGAACAGTTTTTTTAATAATGTGAACAGTTAAAAAGAAATAATGGCCAAAATACAAATAAAATTTATTTTTAATATCCTATGTATTCTATAACAGACATAGAATGCAAATTTTTATTTAAAAAAATATTTTCAGTCCTCTTTTATTGATAACATAACTGAGATACTTATTTCATACATTTAAATTATCTTGAGATTTGATAACAATATTTAGCTACAATGTAGCCCAGAAATGAAAATATACAAAATAGTTTTAAGAGCACATGTATTTCTACTTGTGGGTACACTTACAAATCATACAAAGATACATATTCATTTTAAAATAAAAAAGTCAAAGACTTTGAAAATGAAACCAGTTCATCTAATTTTTACCAAGGTCTGACAAAAAATCTTCTATGCAAACAAAATTAAAACTGAAGCAGAAATAACACATTCAACTTAGTTTTCTAATACATCAATTAGATGGTAACTAGACTTATTGTGGTGATTATTTTGCCGTAAATACAAATATTGAATCATTACACTGTGCACCTGAAACTAATATATTGCTATATGTCAATTTTACCTCAATAGAAAAATTATAAAGTTAGAACAATTAAAGTAATTTGCATTGATCAAAAAGAATCACATCAATTCTACAAACCACTACTTCTGAGGACAGAACCATAATTGTTCCCTTCTCATTTCTGTCATGCTTACAATAAAAGATAAAAAGTAATCAAAACACAGTAAATGGAATTCTTATATTTTAAACCATTTTAATATAAAGAATAGTAATTAAATCATGTCTTAACATTTCTACTTAAGGTTATATTGCACTAAAATTATTTTACATGGAAGAACTAGTTGATATATCATGACAAAATACCTTACAAACATTCTTTGACATACATATCTTATATTAATGGATATTTCACAGTCCACTTAAATAAATTTTCTAGTGTATACCAAATCACCTAATGAAAACAAATTTATAATGCTAATCTGTTTTGAGAGCAAAGATATTCAGTATTTATTATTACTGCCTTTGGGAAATACATTGACTTTTAAAAACAAATTTAAGTCAGTCATAGTACCTAGTACATAGTAATAACATTTGAGCAATACCTGAAAATTCTTCATTTATTGATGAGTTTCTACAAGGCTAATTTTTAAATATAACATTTATTTTATTTAAAAACAAAGAGAAAAGTGTCAGTCCCTTTATGCAGTGGGGCAGAATTATGAGAAAAGAGATAATAAGAATAATCTTCAATGCTGCCATCTAAACTACGTGTTTATAAGTTTTTAAAAATTTTTTTTTTATTTTTAATAATCTCTGCACACATAGTACGGCTCGAATTTATGATACTAAGATTAAGAGTCACATGCTCTTCTGGGTGGGCCAGTCAAGCACCAACCCCCCAAGCTATGTTTTACATAACTTAAAAATTCAGTTTTCACCATTCTGCTGCAATATAACCAAGCCTATTTATTATAATAATAATAACTGATCGTAGAGTCTTTGAAAATCATGATTATAAATAAAGCTTGGAATTAAAGCATGATAATGCTAATGGCAACCTCTTAAATCCCATTTTAAGTTAGTTCTACTTCCAAGTAACACTTTAAAATAGTTTCAAATAACCTAACTGATTAGCCAGGGTCAGCTTAGGAATTTTTTTCAATGTTCTAAGGGATAACATTTGGCATAAAAAAGCACAGTAAGCACTTCTGATTTGTGATAATACAAAAAAAAAAAAAAAATCAAGTACTAAAAAACCAGTGGTTCCTGTGACAAGGCAAATATCCCCTTCAAGTAATGTTCCTCCCAAAATTAAAGTAACATTTTATTTCTCCCTCTGAGATTTTATTAAGAAAAAGAAAACATGATTTTCTTTAGTTGAGGTGAAAAAATTGCTTCATAAGTTCATATGTTGTGAAAGCCACTGCTTGAGAGGGAACACAGCGAATGTAATTAAGAGATAAGCCACGATATAATCCTTTTCGAATTCCATGGTGTCCATAGACATACTTCATAGTCTCCCACATGGTACTGAAAGATAATGATTAAATGGCAACACCATTATATCCACTCATGAAGAGACAATTTCAGGATCCATAATACCATTTTTTTTTAAGATTTTTATTTATTTATTTGACAGAGAGAGATCACAAGTAGGCAGAGAGGCAGGCAGAGAGAGAGAGGAGGAAGCAGGCTCCCCGCCGAGCAGAGAGCCTGATGTGGGACTCGATCCCAGGATCCTGAGATCATGACCTGAGCAGAAGGCAGCAGCTTAACCCACTGAGCCACCCAGGCGCCCCATAATACCATTTTTAAAGAAGATTTTATTTGGGGCGCCTGGGTGGCTCAGTGGGTTAAAGCCTCTGCCTTCGGCTCAGGTCATGGTCTCAGGGTCCTGGGATCGAACCCCGCATCGGGCTCTCTGCTTGGCGGGGAGCCTGCTTCCTCCTCTCTCTCTACCTGCCTCTCTGACTACTTGTGATCTCTGTCTACCAAATAAATAAATAAAATCTTTAAAAAAAAAAGATTTTATTTATTTACTTATTTGATAGAGAGACACAACATGAGTGGGATCAGAAGGACAAGCACTGAGCACCATGCCTGGATGGATACAGGGCCCAATTCCAGGACCCTGGCATCATGACCTAAGCAAAGTCAGATGCTTATCCAACTGAGCTACCCAGGTGCCAACCCTCCCATAACAGCATTTTTTAAAAATTTGACACAGAGAGAGATCACAAGCAGGTAGAGAGGCAGGTAGAGAAAGAGGGGGAAGCAGGCTCCCTGCTGAGCAGAGAGCCCAATGTGATGGGGGGGGCTCGATCCCAGGACCCTGAGATCATGACCTGAGCCCAAGGCTGAGGCTTAGCCCCCTAATCCCCCAGGCACCCCATAACAGCATTTTTAAAAGAAGCCAAAATGTGATCTTAAATAGCTTTTGGAAGGCAAGTGTAAAAATAACCTGAAAATAGTATAATAATAAAAAATTTTTAAGGGGCGCCTGGGTGGCTCAGTGGGTTAAGCCTCTGCCTTCGGCTCAGGTCATGATCTCAGGGTCCTGGGATCGAGTCCCGCATTAGGCTCTCTGCTCAGCAGGGAGCCTGCTTCCCCTCTCCCGCCACCTTCCTCTCTGCCTACTTGTGATCTCTCTCTGTCAAATAAATAAATAAAATATTAAAAAAAAAAACCGACCAAGCTGAAAATTCACAATAAAGCAGCAATTCATTCCAAACAAGTACAAGCATTACACACAGAATTGCCAGGCTCATTAGTCCAATCTATTTTGTTTGGACTATGTATGTAACATTTACTGGCAACACTATCTCATAATAATATCTGGACAACTAGTAAGACCATAGTCCTATTTCCCTACTCACTTTAACATTACATTTCCTAAAGAAAATGAACAATGACAGAGAACTTACAGGCACTTTTCAAATTCTGGAAGAACAGTTCCTAATTGCATTCGCCGACGAGTTACATCAAATGGGTAGCTAGAAGAAAAAGGAAGGATTTAGATGATTTTTAGTATTCTACTCAACAATTATTGAATACAAAGCCCTATATATTTTTTCCTTAGAAAAGAATGTGTTCCTGGGATGCCTGGGTGGCTCAGTTGGTTGGGCAGCTGCCTTCAGCTCAGGTCATGATCCCAGTGTCCTGGGATCGAGTCCCACATCGGGCTCCTTGCTCGGCAGGGGGCCTGCTTCTCCCTCTGCCTCTGCCTGCCATTCTGTCTGCCTGTGCTCGCTCCTGCTCTCTCTCTGACAAATAAATAAATAAAATCTTAAAAAAAAAAAAAGAAAAGAAAAGAATGTGTTCCTATGTTTTTATTGTTTTGTCTAATCTGGGAGTCCATATATAAGCCCATAAGGTCTTGCTTTTGCTTATCTGGTTCCATTGGGTTAGATGATTCTTCTCTCTCATCATTACAATACAGTGTTCTACTCATTCCTCAAGGAATGAATGGGTATTTTTAATTGTTGGAAGCTAAGACACAGTTTGTCAACTTTGGCACTATGAACATTTTAGGCTGGGTAATTCTTAATTGTGGGGGGTCTATCCTGTGCTGTAAGTACATCCCTGGCCTCTGCCAACTACATGACAGCTGTGACAGTCAAAATTGTCTCCAGTCATTAATAAATGTCCACCGGGGACAAAATCACCCCCAGATGAGAACCACTATTCTATGAGTATTTAGCAAGTCCCCCATATACAGTAGAAAAACAAAATTTTTCCTTAAGGATGAAAACCAACAATACACATGTTGCTTTTAGAAGACAGAGAAAATGCTATGTAAAAAAAAAAAATTACCTGAAATGAAATTTATAAAAGTAATCTCTTATAAGAGTGGGACCACAAGTGATGTTTTTAATTACTTTTATTCTGCTAATATTGGCTACTTTTGTTAGGTCCTATGCTAAACAATTTATGTAAATTATCTCATTGTATCTTCACAACCACATGAAGTAGGTACTATTATCCCAACAATAATAAATTGAATCTTAGAGACATTCTCCAGCGTGACAAAGCTGTTTTCTACTTTCCTATTCAAAAATTTCCATGGTATGTACTATATAACTAAGTGATATATAACAAAAATAATAATGTACTTTTATATACATTTCTATTTTCAGTGAAATGTTATAATTGAAAAGAAACCATGTTTTTTAATTAAACAGTTTAAAAAATAACACTACCAATCACTGAAGCTCCATATGCATTTCAATAGCATCTCCAGGAATTATTTTTTAAGGGGGGGTAGTAAGAGGAAGAAACTTTATGAGAATTAAGGGACAAAAACCTCAACCTGAAGGATTCAGTTTCCAAGCAGGGAAAGACATATGTGAGTACAAGGAATTGGTTAGTAAAAAGCAGAGAATGTAAGAAGACCAGGTACAGGGAGTAGAACAAGGGAAATAATGGAAAGAAAGAAAAAGCATGTTAGGCAATGTTCTACAATAAAAAATAAGACAGAGGCACCTGGGTGGCTCAGTGGGTTAAAGCTGCTGCCTTCGGCTCGGGACATGATCCCAGGGTCGTGGAATCGAGCCCCGCATCGGGCTCTCTGCTCTGCAGACAGCCTGCTTCCTCCTCTCCCTCTCTCTGCCTCTCTGCCTACTTGTGATCTCTGTCTATCAAATAAATAAATAAACAAATAAAATCTTTAAAATAAATAAATAAATAAATAATAAGACAGAATGATAATTGGGAATGTGAAGATTGATTTCAAGATATTACCAGGGCTAGAAGATTAATAGTTATCAGTAATGAATAAGAAAGCTAGGAGCTGAAGACTGTCACCAAGAGGAAGAGAAGAAGGTACTATCTGGAGTATGGAGTTTGCACTGATGGCAGAAGTCCACGTAGAAACATCCAAGAACTTGCTAGAGAAGTAATGGAGAATCAGTAATGAAGATTTAAATAGAATTTGTTATCTGTGCAGAAGTGACCACTGAAACCATCAAGATCGATGAGGTATCCTAGGTATTTATGGGAAACGCAGAGGACTAAAGTCAGGCTGGGCCTTAACAAATCAGCATGAATAGGTAGGAAGATGAGGATATGAATCAACAAAATACGCAGAGAGGATACTGTTACAAAAACCCAGAACTAGGGATGCCTGGGTGGCTCAGTTGGTTGAGCGGCTGCCTTCGGCTCGGGTCGTGATCCCAGCGTCCTGGGATCGAGTCCCACATCGGGCTCCTTGCTTGGCAGGGAGCCTGCTTCTTCCTCTGCCTCTGCCTGCCACTTTGTCTGCCTGTGCTCGCTAGCTCTCTCTCCCTCTCTCTTTGACAAATAAATTAAAAAAAAAAAAAGAAGAAGAGAAATAGGGAGCTGGAGGGTTTCTGCAAATGGACAAGGTTCCACAGTCAGGTTTATAAAAGTAAATCATACACCTTCTCTTCTTGACCTTCAACCTCGTACGATTGGCTTCCACACAGAAGTACACTGAATCTGCTTTTGCAAAGGTGATCTTTTCATTGTAAAATCTAATAAACACCTTACATTTTGGTACTTATTTTACTTTGACTTTTCCTTACCATTGGATACTCTTTTTTCTCCTTGTGACACTACTTCCTCTTTTTCACAATTCTCCTCAAGTCACAGAAAGCTTTTCTTCCTGTTCCTGAAAAGTTCCTGCTTCCTAGTGTGCCAGCCTCTTTGATCTCAACTAATCAATCTCTCTTGGGCTGGGAAATTCTTGGAAATCACCTTCCCAATTACAATATAGCAATACCTTTGTCTATATTCCCACTACAACTTCTTTTTTTTTTTTAAGATTTTATTTATTTATTTGACAGACAGAGATCACACGTAGGCAGAGAGAGAGGAGGAAGCAGGCTCTCCGCTCTCCGCAGAGCAGAGAGCCCGATGTGGGGCTCTATCTCAGGACCCCGGGATCATGATCCGAGCCGAAGGCAGAGGCTTTAACCCACTGAGCCACCCAGGCACCCCTCCCACTACAACTTCTATCAAGATATAATTCTACTGTACTGCCACTGTCTTAAGAATATAGGCTTTTTGAAGCAATAACTTTGTTTTGCCTTCAGCAAAAGTCCTAAAGTCTAGCACACTGCCTGGCACAAAGGAACCCTTCAAGATTTAGTGCAAGAGAAGTGTCTCCTTACACACACACACACAGCTCAGATTTCAGAAACTCATAAAGGCAAATTCATAAGAAAATATATAGGATGACAATACTTAATAATTCTTTCTATCTTGATATTTTATCTTTCTTCCATTAAAAAATTTTTTTAAGGATTTTTATTTCATTTTATTAAAGGATTTTATTTTTAAGTAATCTCTACACCCAATGTGGAACTCAAACTTACAACTCCAAGATCAAAAATCACATGCTATATGGACTGAACCATCCAGGTGCCCGTCTTTCTTTCTTTTAAATGAATCCACAGGAATCTGGATGCGTTCAAACTAATCTGGTCAATCTGGCACCTAATTATTTATAACATGCTTAAAGTGCAACATCTGGAAAAATGTATTAGATTACAGCTGATGTTTTGCAAGGGATCCTGTGTTTAAATTATTAGAAAAAATAAAATGATTAATGCTGAAAATAAAGACTGAAACTGCGATTAGATTGAATTAAGTTGATGAAGAAACTTACGATATTGTCTGTGCTATTGCTCCAGCAACACCACCACAAAGTAAGTTTATGTGAGTTTTCAAAACTAAGACATTAGGATTGTCTGATGAAGGTCTGCCAAGAAGGGTAGGAGCATGGGAAAGCCCAACACTCTTTAAGGTACCAAAAGTAAAAAATGAAACACCTGAAAAACAAAATATAGATTCACCACGATGCTTAATTTACATAAGTCATAAAAAGACATTATTCTTCATAATAAACAATTAACTCAAGGAACAAACTATATATTTCCTGATTTCGGATGTTTGCTTATTCTATAAGAAAAAGGTTTAATTAACATTTATAAATAACCTAAAGATGACAAAATAACCACCTATAAAAAGTATAGCTGTGGTTTTCATACACTAATATATACTTCGTCTTATTGAATAAAGGCAGTAGTTGCTTATAAATGCCACTTTATATATTAAAACAATTAAATAGTTTCCAAGGTTTCACATGGGTAAAATTTAAAATTCATGACCAATAATTACAAGTAAATATGACAACTTATATTCACATTAACAATGATGGTGATAAGATAAAGAAAAACACTTCAGGAGTGACAAAGAATTGTTATTTTTTTTTATTTTTATTTTTTTTAAAGATTTTATTTATTTGTCAGAGAGAGAGCAGAAGCGAGCACAGGCAGACAGAGTGGCAGGCAGAGGCAGAAGGAGAAGCAGGCTCCCCGCCAAGCAAGGAGCCCGATGTGGGACTCGATCCCAGGACTCTGGGATCATGACCTGAGCCGAAGGCAGCCGCTTAACCAACTGAGCCACCCAGGCGTCCCAAAGAATTGTTATTTTAACTCAGTGTCTAATTCTGTCTTCAGGGAAGAGTTGTAGCCATGAAAGAAATGTTCATATTGGGGCACCTGGGTGGCTCAGTTGGTTAAGCAGCTGCCTTCGGCTCAGGTCATGATCCTGGAGTCCCGGGATCGAGTCCCGCATTGGGCTCCCAGCTCCATGGGGAGTCTGCTTCTCCCTCTGACCTTCTCCCCTTTCATGCTCTCTCTCACTCTCTCTCTCTCTCTCTGAAATAAATAAATAAAATCTTAAAAAAAATTAAAAAAAAAAAGAAATGTTCATATTGGATCACAAGACATGTGAAATCTAATAAATATTAATGTATCAATAACATGTACTTGGTGCTTGCTGAACATTTACATGATTTTATAATAGATCCATTAAAGTCCACATTAACAAAATAAAAAATAGAATTCAAACAATTCTAATAACACTACTCAAGATAACTTGATATCTACTAAATTATAAAATATATATACATATATATTTTAAGATTTTATTTATTTATTTGACAGAAAGAGATCACAAGTAGGCAGAGAGGCAGGCAGAGAGAGAGAGGGAAGCAGGCTCCCTGCTGAGCAGAGAGCCCAATGCGGGGCTGGATCCCAGGACCCTAAGATCATGACCTGAGCTGAAGGCAGAGGCTTTAACCCACTGAGCCACCCAGGTGCCCCATAAATTGTAAAATATATTTAAAATATTCTTGATGCTTAACAAGAAATGAGCACTAAGAAAAATTCAGTCTAGGCGAATACCTCAATATATGCATTTATTCTTTTTTTTTTTTTTTAAGATTTTATTTATTTTTTAGAGAGAGAGAGAGAGTGAGCGAGCACAGGCAGACAGAGAGGCAGGCAGAGGCAGAGGGAGAAGCAGGCTCCCTGCCGAGCAAGGAGCCCGATGTGGGACTCGATCCCAGGATGCTGGGATCATGACCTGAGCCGAAGGCAGCCGCTTAACCAACTGAGCCACCCAGGCGTCCCTGTGCATTTATTCTTTATACAAAATTTTTACTACAGTATTTTGAATTGATGATATATAATTTTAGAATATTCATATACTTTTATATTTGGGAAGTCTATTTTAAAGACAATCTAAAATCTGAAAAAGCTCATAATGAGGAAATTAATTGCAGGTTAAAAGTAAGTTAAAAAATTAGAAATATCTAGGGGCGCCTGGGTGGCTCAGTGGGTTAAAGCCTCTGCCTTCGGCTCAGGTCATGATCCCAGGGTCCTGGGATCGAGCCCCACATCGGGCTCTCTGCTCCGCGGGGAGCCTGCCTCTCCCTCTCTCTGTGCCTGCCTCTCTGCCTACTTGTGATTTCTGTCTGTCAAATAAATAAATAAAATCTTAAAAAAAAAAATTAGAAATATCTAAATGATGTAGAATAGTATTCAGGAAAATATGAACAACTAATAAAAATGACATTTGTGAAGAATATTCAAATATATGAAAACTATTTGGGAAATGGGGAAAAATGAAGAAACAAAATTATGTATATACTATAAGTAGGTTAAAAATATTTTAAAAACAAAAAACTTAAAGAAAATAGAGCAAAAAATTCTAAAGTTCTGTTTCCAACATAACAGCAATCTAGGTACTCTGAATGACTTTGTCATTGCTACTGGACTTCCAAAAAGGCTGAGAAGGTCTCCAAGAACCCCAGCACACCAGCCTTCCAAAAATATAAGCTGGAGCCCACTTGGGAGTTGTGGGCCCATGAGAGAAGTGAAGTAACTCTAAATAATGAAGCCAATAGCAGAAAGCTATTGAGATGGATCTTGCCACTGGGTTTGCAGAAGATGGAATCACTGGGTCTGAAACTTGGGAGATTAAGATCAAGTAATGGGCTCATAATTAAAGACCAATAACCATAGAAAGGGGCAAGTAAATTTCACAAAACAGTGGGTAAGAGTTCAGAAAATAAGCAAACAAGAGAGAAATTTTAAAAAACATAAAAAGAAAAGCCCACAGATAGAAATCAAATAGCAAAGTACAGAAACAAGTACAAATTTTTAAAAATATCCAGTTACATAATGATTGCAAAAGAAATACCTAAAACCCAAAGACATGAAAAAGTAGCAAATAAAAAGAAAAATACACTAGGCAAATATGCACAGTTTTGTTTTAAAGGCAAAAGTGTATGGTTATGCTTTAAAAGAAAAAGCATAGAGAGGAGCTGAATACTGAAATACTGTGGATGAAACAAAATGGATTTGCTTTAAAACAATTTGGGGGGACGCCTGGGTGGCTCAATTGGTTAAGCAGCTGCCTTCGGCTCAGGTCATGATCCCAGTGTCCTGGGATCGAGTCCCACATCGGGCTCCTTGCTCGGCGGGGAGCCTGCTTCTCCCTCTGCCTCTGCCTGCCACTCTGTCTGCCTGTGCTTGCTCCCGCTCTCTCTGACAAATAAATAAATAAATAAATCTTAAAAAAAAAAAAAAAACAATTTGGGATGAGAGTAGAGGGAGTATTTAGTGGCATAGGTGAAAAAAGATTGGCAATGAGTTGATCATTGTTGAAGGTAGGTGCTAGGTGCATGGTGGCTCAGTATACTATTATCTACTTTTGAACATGTTTGAAAATTTCCACATTTTAAGTAAAAACAATAAAATAAACTCATGGCATACAGTTGAAATAGGATTTAGCGGGGGAAAGCCTTTATTAGGAAAAAAAACCCCAAAGGTTGAAAATGAATGACATAAGCATCCAGCTGAAGAACAAACCTGAGGAAGAAGGAGATAATTAAGAAATGAATAAGAATCAATGAAATGGAAAATAAAGGTAGACTAGAGAAGAAAACAAAAGCCAAAACTGATTCTTTGCAAAATCTAATAAATAATTAAACAAATAAAAATGAAAAAAGGACAACAGAACAGATGTAAAAAAAAAAAATGAAGAAATAAGGGAAATCTTTTGTAAAAAAAAAAAGGAAACTAATACAAAAGGGTCAAGTTCAAAATGGTAAAGAAAGGTATGAATTACCAAAAATGGTCCACAAAAGATAGAAAATATGAATGGTCCTACAACCATTTAAGAAATTAGACCTGTATTTAAAAATCATCCACAATGAAAACTTTCAAAAAACAGGTAATTCTAATTATTTTATTAGAGATTATTCCTGAAGATGAAAAATGAGGAAAATCTCTTCAACTCATTTGTAAGACCTATAAAACCTTGATACCCAAACCACAGACGGATATTAACAAAAAGAAAATTACAAGCTAATCTCATTTAGGAATACAGACATAAAACTTCTAAGAACAATTAGCAAACTTAATTCAACAGGACATAAAAAGGTCATTTTGTCATAACCAATTTGGGTTGATCTTAGAACATCTATTAAGGCCACTCACCATATTAACAGATTAAAGGAGAAAACTATATGATCACATCCGTAAATGCAGGAAAGGGTGTCTGATAAAATTCAACATCAATTCACAAAAATTCTTACCAAAACTTCCTTTATGCCATATATGAATATTATGTTAAGTAAAGAAGTATTACAAAGAGTCCCTTTAAAATCATTAAGGAGCTAAAATGCCCAGTAACTTCACTTCTATTCACTGCTGTACTGTAGGCCCTTAGCTGTTACAGTAAGCTAAGATAAACATAAATAAATAAGGAAATAAGGATTAGAAAGGAAATAAGAAAAATGGTATTATTTTTACAGGATATGAACTTCCCACACAGAAACCCCAAAGCATCTACAAGTAACGTAGTGGCTGGCTATAATATCAATAAGTAGGATGATGGCTAGCTCTAAGACCAGATAAAATTAAATCAAACAATAAACTGAAATGCAATTTTCTAAAAGACACAACACAGCTTATATGGTACCTATAAATATATCTAACAAAAATGTGCAAGATCTGTATAAAATTTCATTCAAAATCCCAACAAGGGTTTTTGTGCCATATCAAAAACTGATTCTAAAAAGTGCACAGAATAACAGAATATCTATAGTTCTTACTTTCCTTTTAAAAAAAAGGTAGGGGGAGGGAGGTAGGGAGAGGTTGGTGGGGTTATGGACATTGGGGAAGGTATGTGCTATGGTGAGTGCTGGCGATTCACAGACCTATACCCCTAGGGCTAGTAATACTTTGTATGTTAATAAAAAAATTAAAAAAAAAAAAAGGTAGGGACGCCTGGGTGGCTCAGTTGGTTAAGCAGCTGCCTTCGGCTCAGGTCATGATCCCAGCGTCCTGGGATCGAGTCCCACGTCGGGCTCCTTGCTTGGCAGGGAGCCTGCTTCTCCCTCTGCCTCTGTCTGCCTCTCTGTCTGCCTGTGCTCGCTCGCTCTCTCTCTCTAACAAATAAATAAATAAAATCTTTAAAAAAAAAAAAGTAAAGGGACTTGTCCTACCAAATATAAAGATTCATAAAACTACACCTATTATATTTAAAAGTACCACTGCAGATCACTGGGGAAAGGAGGGGCTATTTAATAAATGGTCCTTGATCAAATGGTTATCCTTAAGGAAGAAAAAAAATAAATCCAGAGTGAATAAGGACTTGAATAAAAAATGCTAAAATTTAAAAACCATTCTTAGGAAAGAATCAAAGATCAAGATTCTGTCAAATTTGAAAATACCTGCATATGGAGCCATTCCTAATATAGTGGGCATCAGGCCTCTGTAAAATCCGAGGAAACCTCCTTCCTTTTGAATGAAGAAAAATTAGAAGTAAGATTACATTGTGCTTAGTATGAAAACATCAAAAAATGAAAGCATACATTCTAATGAAAAAATTATTCTGGAATCCACCCTGAAACAGATGTGTCATAATTATTAATAACAATAATCATAAACAAAAGAGTTTAAATAACATTCAAAATATCAGTGGAGCTTGAGACTCTTGATCCTGGGGTCAAAAGTTCAAGCCCCATCTTGAACATGGAACTTACATAAAAAAGAGGGGGGGCAAATATAGGTGAGAAAAGTAAATGTGAAATACCTTTGCATAAATTGTTTTGAATGCATGAATAATTCCTGTATAAGTGTGTTCCCCTTTCACCTGGAATGCTAGGCGTACTCTCACCATGTCAAGAGGGTAAGTACAGATAACTGCTGTCATACCTGAAAAAAAAGTAGAAATTTAAATGTAAAATCATGGGATGCCTGGGTGGCTCAGTTGGTTAAGCGGCTGCCTTCGGCTCAGGTCATGATCCCAGCGTCCTGGGATCGAGTCCCACATCGGGCTCCTTGCTCGCCAGGGAGCCTGCTTCTCCCTCTGCCTCTGCCTGCTGCTCTGTCTGCCTGTGCTCGCGTTCTCTCTCTCTGACAAATAAATAAATAAAATCTTTAAAAAAAAAATCTTTAAAAAAACAAACAAAAAAAAAATGTAAAATCATATATATGTATCTTCCTATCATTAGGAGTGCTCTCAAATTATAGCAATGTTGAAAATGCTATATGCAATAAAAAATATTGCTGATAGAATAATATCATCAGCTGAAAAACAATGTTGTAAGCAAAGGGTCAGTCTGTAAAGTGTTTTCAAATTCTTCTCATTGTTAAGTTTTTTTATTAACACAAAAATAGAACCATGAGTATTTTTTAAAATTCTATTTCTTGTCTATTCCCAGGTAAGATACCAGAAAGAAAAAACCATCTCCTAGCACTAGGCAAGATATTTGACTTTTTATTTACTATCTCTGATCCTAAAATGAAGAGATGTTTTACTTACCAAAGGAATTATTTTTTGTTAAAGATTTTATTTATTTATTTGACAGACAGAGATCTCAAGCAGGCAGAGAGGCAGGCAAAAAGAGAGGAGGAAGCGGGCTCCCTGCTGAGCAGAGAGCCCTATTCGGAGCTCAATCCCAGGATCCTGAGATCATGACCTGAGCCGAAGGCAGAGGCTTTAACCCACTGAGCCACCCAGGCACCCGGGAATTTTTTTTTTTTTAAGATTTTATTGATTTATTTGAGAGAGAGTGAGCACACACACAGGGGCAGGGGGAAAGGGAAATGGAGAAGCAGACTCCCCACTGAGCAGGGAGCCTGATGCATGGCTCAATCCCAGGAACCTGGGATCATGACTTGAGAGCCAAAGGCAGACACTTATCCCACTGAGCCCCCCAGGCGCCCCTTGGAATTCTTAGAAAAATATTTTAAAGGCATTTTTTTTTTTT